>PISW01005167.1:0-142103 GCA_004023785.1 Mungos mungo
CCGCAGCCCCAGCCGCCGCCCTGCGCCCGCCTCCCGGCCGGACCCCCGCGGCCCTCCCCTGCCCGCGCCCCAGCTGCGGACCCTCGGCTCGTTCCCCGCAGGCGGCCGCGGACAGCGCGTGCAACCGCCGCCCCGGCCCCGTGGGCAGCCGGCCGCGCTCGCGAGCCCGGAGCGGACGAGGGACAGGGCATCCCCGGCCCCCCACCCCCCGGTGCGACCGTCCCCGTTCCCGCTTCTGCCCCCCGCGCGGCGCGCGCTAACTCCGGGGGAAGTTGCTGCAAAGTTTCCGAGGGCCGCGTGCGGGAGCGGCCGGGGCGGGTGCGGACGCGGAGGCGAGGACCCGCGCGCCTCGCGGCGTCTTTGTTCTGCGCCCGGGGAGAGACCTGGCGACGAGTCGCGGGGCGGGCCCGGGACCGCCGGCCGCGACATTCCGGCCGCAGCGGGGGCTCTCTGCGCCCGGCCCCTCCGCGGGGCGGCCCCTCGCCCCCGAGCCCACGGCGACGCTGCGCCCGTCCCCACGCTTCCTTCCATCCCCCCCAAACTTCACCTACCCGCCTAGATCCCCAGTCTGGGGTGGGGAAAGGTGCGCCACGGGCTGGATGCCTCCAGAGGAGGGGGTGTCCGCTTTGGAATGTTGGGGTTGCGTTCCTTCGCCCCAGAAACTGCTGCCCCACGCGGCCCCCCATGCTCTCCCATTTCCCCCACCTCTCGGCCTTCCTCCTCAATTCCAGTGAAACCTGGAAGAATGAGTGCTGCTCAGAGTCCCCCCCAGGGAGCCGACGCGGCGGCCCGAAGTAGGGGTTGGGGGTCTAGGGACGGGGCGAGGTGAGGAAGGGCTCCCCGGTTCTGGAAGTCGGGGGAACGACTGGTCGAGGGCCTGGGGAAGGGTCTCCAATTGCAACGGGTCCGAGACACCTGAACTGCCGCGGGGCAAGGCAGGGGGCCAGGGGACGCGCAGAGGAGATGCTCCGACGGTCCGAGCCGCGCCCGGGGGTAGGAGATGGGGAGGCGGCGCGGGACCCCGAGTCCGACCTTCGGGGCGAGGGAGGGAGCGGGTTGGAGCGCGGGCTCCGCCGCCTCCGCGAGCACGGCCGTCCAGAGTCCTGCCGTCGCGGGCGAGGTGAGGGAAGTTCGGGGTCTGAGAGGCGGGCGCGACGCCCGAGGTGGGAACGGCCCTCGGAGGCCCGGCCGAGCGGCGCGGCGCCCGCAGCAACAGGTAACCCGGGAGGGCGGGGGCCCGGCTGCGCCCCGAGCGGGCTTTGTCCTGCGGATTCGAGGGCTCTCCCGAGGGGCAGCGCGGGGGTGGGCGGGCGAGGGACGAGGGCTTCTAGAACACACTTGGAGCCCCCTTTGAGTTGTCGTGGAGTGGGGTGGAGGAGGGTGAGTCGGGTGGAGGAGCGAGGATGGAGAGCCTAGGGCGCGCCCCACCTCGGATTGCGTCAACGCCTTTATCTTACGGGGTTGACCCCCTACCCTCCGCGTCTCGTCTCCCGGGATGCTGGGAAACTGACAGAAACTCGATGCCAAGTGGATTGTTCCCATTGATTGGCAGGGAAAGTGCAAACAAAGAGGTGCATCCCCCGGAAACAATGATTTTGGAGATCCCCCCCCCCCCCCGCAGACTCGTGCGCGTTGGGAAGGCGGGGGGATAAAAGGGTGGTGGGCGGGAGGGGACCCGGACCGGCGTCTCCGGGCGAAAGTTTCGAGCGAGGTCGCGGGAGGAGAGGGTCCCGGACGGAGCTGCGTGGAACTGGGGACGGAGCCGCCCCGGCCGCCTCGGAGGTTCCCGAGCCGGGGCGGGAGATGCGGGGAGAGGGAGGGGGCGGGGAGGGGAGGGGAGGGGAGGGAGAGAGGAAGAAGGGGTGAGAGGGAGAAACCTGCCGCCGCTCGCCGCCTCTTTGTCTGCTCCGGGACTGGGAACAAAAGGGGGAACTCTGATGAACTCTCCCCTCCCCTCTCCCCCGGACGCCCGGGTATCTCCCTCTCGCAACTTTGGCGGCGCGACTTTCCCCGCTGTCGGGCCCCACACAAAAGTGTCCCAGCGCGTCGCAGACCGCAGCGAGGGAAACGTCCCTTAACGGTGCGACGAGGTGGGGGAGAAGGTGAGTGGAAACTGTTGTCTTGTTTACCTCCCCCCCGCCCCCCACCCCTGTAACTCGCCCGGCTCCCCGCCCTTGGGAGGACGGAGGCGTAGTCCGGTGGCGAAGTTTGGCTGTAAGTTGTACCTCCCTTCTCTGTTCCCTTCTCTTTTGTTCTTTAACGAACTCGCACAGAATTGTTTTATTTGTTGATTTTTAACAGGCAGCAGCCAGACAGGCACTTCTCGTTAACAGGAGAAGCTGGGAGGTGGGGGGTGGGGTGGAGAAGGGGGTAAGGGTATCCAAGGGGGGCATTGCCTCGCTTTCTCCCAGCTGCGCACAACCGGAGTAAACTTGCTGAAATGCACGGGGACGTGTCCAGTCTCACCCCCCACGCCGCCCTGACTTTGGTCTTGCAGAAGAAAGAGACGAGGAGGTGGGGGGTTTAGAAGTTAATTGTCTGCGGAGCGCTCTGCGTTTCCAACGCACAATACCAAAGCTGCAACAATAGAATGCAGAAGAGGTGTGGGTTGCTGGGGAGTGGATTCGTGAGTTTGTGGTCGGGGAGGAGGCTAGAGCAAACAGGTAAGAGTTCAGAAAGTTTTCTTTGGGGCTGGGGTAGGGTGGAGGAAGCCACAGGTTCACGACTGTCAGAGATACAGGGATGGAGGGATGGGGCTTGGACCACTAGTTAAGAGTCGGCCATCCCCACTGCCCCTTGCAGTTTGGAGACCCACCCAGAATAACCTTTGCAATCCCTGAGATCAGCCACTACCATCTCTCTAGCGTAACTGCTGCCCCCATTTCATTGTGTTTGACTAGAAAGGGGAGCTGGAGCCCCCGAAGTCCGACCCGCCTTTTGTGTTTTAACCTTTTGTTTCTATTTGCCACGCCCGCCCAAAAGGAGGATGTCTGTGGCTGCTTCTGCCCGCTGGACACAGCCGATTCCCTCCGTATTTATCAGCCAGGGGAGGCTCCCTGACTTCTCTCCCAAGAAGTTGCACTTTGCAGCCTTTCTGGGTTAGTTCCTGCTGGAGGGAGACGACCCCTCCACGTACTCTGGGATTTCCTCCAGCGCTTTCCCACTTCCCCACCAAAGTTGTTTATCCGTCACATCACTTGGTGAATAGACATTTAGGGACAGCGTTGGGAGTCTGTCGGAAGTGGGCAGATGTTTGCACTAGCTGTTAGGATGCGCTCAGATATTAGGAATGGGTGGGACAGGCTTCTGGATTTCAACAATGCACATTCAGGTCATTATCTTCAGGTATGTTTTATGGGATCCTTCCAAATACCTAGGTAATTAATCACCTTCTCCGCTTTCCTCTCTTGTCCCCACCCTTGCGTTAGAGGCTTTCCTCACACCCTGGGGCTTACTCACCCGCCTTTTCGCGTTTACATGACAAACGAGACATCAAACTGAATAGGCTGCTAATAACTGGAGGAGACACCCAAACACGGTTTATTGTAACTTCTCAAAGTTATGATTTTGCATAGTATTGTATAGAATATCCATTATTTAAAACTTGCAGCTAGAAATGATTTAAGTGCCAGAACTAGGTCTAAGAAATCTATTAGGGTTCTGGTTACTTTGTTTTTTTAAAGAAACCGAGTATGTAGAATGACTCGGAAACTAATGCTAATTAATTTCTATTGTCTAGGTGCAGTTATCATCATCAGCTTCCAGAAAGTATTGTGCAGGGCACTGACGTCCATACTGCATTGTTCTGCCTGGATCTTCGTATCAGTGAATCTTATGGAAGTACCACTGCTGCATGGAGTCATTCCTGGATGGAAAGTTTTCGGACTTCTTCATTTGGAGTTACTTAAACATTAGGATGTTGGGGTTTTTGATGATGCTTTGCCTATGTGGATTACTACAATTTGATCACTGGGAATTCTCTGCCTCAGAGAAGGTACGTTTCTTTTTTAAATACTCTACAAGCATTTGGTGTGGGGCTGGTGCTTCTGCCATTAGAGAATTGTCTAGCTGTTGCCTGATCAAAGTGATTTATGACTTCGGATTTCCTCGCTTTGAACTGGTTTTCGTAGGTTCATTTCCATCTGGAATGATGATTCGGGTACTTCTGCTGAAACTTTACTAATTTTACAATGTGTTCTTCAACATTAGCACAATAATAGATGTGGGTTATAAAGTCACTAGGGAAAGTTATATAACAATGCAGGGTCCAATAAGCACGTGTCCTGTCTTATTTATGATTCATTTTGTTTTGAAATATGGCGGTGGATGTTTATATATTTGCAGAACTTTTGTGGTTTGCATTATTTCTTTTTACTTTGAAATTTCATTTTGGTAAACAAAATCCGCAATCCAAAAATGCCAGGAAGAAACGCATTCCTAATAACGGGGAGTCGCGGTAAAGTATAAAGTGCAAGTTCTTTCAGAATGAAACTTGACTGTGTAATAACAAGAGAAGCTATAAAGTTGTTCAGTCTTTATAGTATACATCAAGTTCTTATAGTGTTCATTAAGAGTCTTACAGTCCTTCTCTTTAAGTCCTTAAAATTCATTTTTGTTAATTTCTGTTAGGAAGACGTTAAAAGCTCAGATAAATACTATTGGGAATAGAAAAAGTCGTTTGATACAGTATTTAATTTCCTTGTGTAGCAGTTTGCCAGGCAAAGTGAGAGTTTTCTTTGTTTAAAATAGGTTGATGTGAAATGATTTCAGTTGTCGGATTTGGTACTCAAAAATGATTCAAGTTCAAGGTGGTTTAAAATCCTACAGATGGAGAGTATCATTGATATATCCCTGTATTGGGAAATGTTAAGGTCTGGTCGAAGATGCTAATTGGGAATTGGACAAACTTTGATCCTGCTGTAAGTCAAAAAAACTACTACGATGTGTTTTTTCTAGTTCTGTAAACTTAGGCAAGCTTTAATTTATTGTCCATAAAAATGACATTTAAGTTAAAGAAGCTGTAAGAAATCTGTTAGCTTTATGATTTTGTGATTTGTTGGTTGCTCTTGTAATTAAGGGGCGTTGTCTCCTTTGAAGTGTGTTTTTAAATTGTTGAACAATAGACTTACTGATATGGAAAACTTCGTCTATATTAATAATTATTTCATATGAATGCTTAGCTCAGGGAGTATTAGTTCAGGAAATATGCTTTACATTTGTTGTAAAGTGTACTTTCAGCAAAGTTTGCTGTATGAAAACGCCAGATTCCTCAAACGTTTTTAAACAAAGTTACGTGCCGGCATATTTTTGGGGGGGATGAGGAACGCAGTGTTGTTTCCTGTAAGGTGTTTTACATACAAAGGTCTGAACTGAGTATGTTTGAATTTGTTCTGATGACCGTGCTTGGGGCTTAGACACGGGCTTAGAATGAAACAGATCTGAGTTTGAATCCCAGCCCAGGAGACTACTCGTTGTGATACGTTGGCCAGGAGATTGATTTCCTTGGGTCTCCGTTTCCAAATCACTGGTAAGTGGGGAGCATAATACTTATCCCATAGAGTTATTGTGGGGAGTATATTTTTAGAAAGCACATATGTAAGAAAAAAAGAGGAATGAAAACCTGTAAACGTAATAAGAGGTACTGTTCCTACTTTTCACAATGAACTGGTGGTGCCTTGGTACTTGCGACTTTCCTCCGTTGACTGGCTTACAAGTTTCAAGCCACAGCAACCAAAACTATTTACTGAAATATTCAGTCAAGTTGGATAGAAGATTGTACATATTCAGATGTTTTTCTCTAAAAATATGTTCTTCCAGGGTGCCTAGGTGGCTCAGTCAGTTGAGCATCAGGTCATGATCTTGTGGTTTGTGAGTCTGAGGCCCCTCCTCCCCCCAGGGTGGAACCTGTTTCCGATTCTGTGACTACCTCTCCCTGCCCCTCCCCTGCTCATGCTCTCTCTCAAAATTAAATAAACATTAAAACAAAATAAAAATATGTTCTGTTTACCTCTTTTACTGGTCAAGTGTGGATGAATCCACTTCAACAAACATTTATTTGTAAGTCTTGCATGTGTAAGCACATTGCTGAAGGTCATGGCTTCAACTTGGAAAATGGGGCCCTTCCGTTCCCTTGCGCAAATTTCTGTAAATTGAGATCATCGCAAGTTTCTAGGATTAAATTACTCAAAATCTCTATGTTCAATGCTATCAGTGATGAATAGACTTAGATATAGTTTTAAAATTTTTGTTCATCCACTTTTCAGCTATAATAGAAAGTGATGGTTCAGTGGTTTCTTGATGGGGAAAATCAAGAACTACAGCACGTTTTCTGACATTACTTTTTATAGAATGGTCCTTACTTAAATAAAAAACTCACTTAGTATACACAGCACTTAGAATAGCGTACCATTGTGTAATAAAGTGTAAAGTCTTGGAGTTTCATTTTTTACACCTGTAATTTAGCCAGATACATTGCCTTCTCTGAGCAATTATTTAGTTTGAGGAAGATTATATTCATTTACCCTTAGGATATTTCTGATGGGAACATTAAGATATTGCTTCCTCTCATTTGTAACTCTCGTTGCCTAGAAATGATGATATTAAGGAAAAAATGGAACAAATTGATGTTAAAATGGAAAAATGTCTGTTGAGATATATCCAAAACTTTGTTTGTGGACAGTGTTGATCTTAAGCAGCCGATTAGGTATCATTAGTATAGCAACTACTAATAAAGTGTAATTACAGAATTTAAAAGGATAAATTCCTTTACATTTTCTTTTTTTAAAAATTATTTTGAGCAAGAGAGTGGGGGAGGGGCAGAGAGACAGGGAAAGAGAATCCCAAGTAGGCCCAGCGCTGTGAATGTGGAGCCGGATGCAAGGCTTGAACCTGTGAGATCATGACCTGAGCTGAAACCAAGATTCTGTACCCTCAACCGACTGAGCCATCCACGGACCCTTCCTTTGCATTTTCTATATTAAAGCATTTATTTAACTTTGAACTGTATAAGTCTAGAAGGTGATAGTGTGAACATTTTGCTGTATTTTGAGTTATCATTTCTACTTATTTGCTGTGAGTTCCTCTGGGTCTACTAGGTGCTCCCGAGTTTACTTTGGTTTCTTTTTTACGGCCTCAGGTTTGCTGATTTTTAAATGCCAGCCATTTCTAAGAACTTTGGTGGTATTTCTGCTCTTCATTGTTGAAGATACAGGTGTTTAGAAATATATTTATCATGAGCCAGGGACACCTTCTTTGGCCATTGATTCTTTCCTCATTCATTCTTTAAATACTATTTATTTAATAATATTTATTTAGTGCCTTGCACCTCTCAAGCATTGTTCTGTGCACCGAGGATACAGAAAATAAAAATCTGTGCACTCTTGGAGCTTTCCTAGCAATGATAAAGTAGATGTTAAAGGTGGTGACTACTGTTGCGAAAAATAAACCGGAAAAGAGAAGAGAGGGAGTGGGGAAGAGGGGTTGCAGTTTTCAGTGGGTTGGCGACCTTTGAGAAGGGCAGGGATGGGCTGAGCGATACCAGGTCAGGGGAGCATTCAGGCAGCGGCATGGCAAGTGCCTGGTTAATCAACAGAAAGCAAAGAAGGCGTAAGGGGCCGGAGGGGAGGGAGCAAAAGGGGCGGTGGTAGGAGATGAGGTCAGAGAGGAACTAGGAATATGGCGGGCAGGTCACATGGTTCCTAAAGGCCCTTATGGGGACTTTGGATTTTTTCATGGAGGGGGATGGGGTACCAGTGAGGGGTTTTAAACAGTGATTGACTGATGAAACCAGTGTTGAAATAGGATGACCCAGGTGAGTGGAAACGCAAAGCAGGCAAAGGGGAGAGGCAGGAAGACTTTAGGAAGCTATTTCAGGTATAAAGAGGTGATGTCTGCTTGGTACAGGTAGCATGGAGGTGTAGCGAGAAGAGGTTGAATTCTAAAGATATGTTGACCGGAGGATTTTGTGGTTGATTGGATAGGAAGTAGGAGAGAAAGAGGGGAGTCAAGTGTGATTCTGAGATTTTTGACCTGAGTGCCCAAATGGACTGGATGCCCATGAACTGAGATGAAGTGTGGGCTTGGGGTCCAGGAGACCAGGAGTTCCATTGGACACATTAAGATGCGTCTTAAGCATCAAGGCAGCTTGATACATGAGTCTGGTTTTCCGGGAAGGAACCCAGCGATGCAAGTTTGTGAGATGGAAGACATGAAATGCCATTTAAAGCTAGGATCCTGGATGAGATCACCAAGGAAGCAAAGAGGTCTAGATACTGAGCCCTCCCGATTGAGGAGTAGGGGAGAAGAGAAGGGTCAAGGGAAGGGTAGTGATTACGGGCTGCCACCGAGGCAGAAATCCGGCGAAGAAAGTGTCTCCAGTGGGAGGGCAAGACCATCTGTGTCACGTGCTGCTGCAAGAGGGAGCAAGATGACAGCTGAGAAGGGCCCTTCGGGCTTGGCATTTGGGACGTTGATGCTCGCTTGGCCGTCTTGGCGAGAGCAGTTAGGCAGGTGGTGAGAGGTCCCATCTCTTTGCCTATCTGTGTGTGGTCCGTTACAGACCTTTGGAACCCTCATCTATCCCAACTAGAATCTGTTAGTATTTTATAGGTGACAAAACGGTCACCTTAGTGGAGCCTCAGAGCAACCGAGAGAAGTGGGTGACGGTATCTATGTTTATCTTACAGAAGGAAAAATCGAGACTCAGAAGTGAAGTGATTCGTCCAGAGTCACCCAGATTTATGAGAGTGCTGTTTTTCAGCTGCACCCCTGTGACCACTCCCAATAGGGGAGATAGTAAGAACAAGAAAACTAATCCCACTCTCAGGCCACACGGTGGTCATAGCAGATTGTCACAAGAGAGGAAGTGATTCTCCTCGGGGGTCAGAGAAGACCTTTTCCGGTTGGGTTTTTAAAAGATGAATAGTATTTTGGCATCTAGTCAAAGGAGAAGAATATCCTAGGCTTGGGAGATAGGAAGTGCAAACATACCGAAGGCTGAAGCCCGGGGTGACGGCTGAGGTGCCCTTGGGGTGCTTCAGCTAGTGATTTTCCTGCTGGTGCGGCGGGCGGATGGGAGGCAGGTGGAGTGGTAGCCAGTGCTAGTTCACGCTTGGATTGAAACATGGGCTTAATGACACAACTATTAGGTGCTATCTTTCTTTCCTTTTTAAATTAAAATGTATTTATTTAAGCAATCTCTACACCCAGCGTAGGGCTGGACCTCACAACTCTGAGATCAAGAGCCACATGCTTTATGAACCGAGCCAGCCAGGTGCCCCTAAATGCCATCTCCAACGTGCCTCCATGTCCTGCAGGATAGTCATACACCACCTAGTTAGAAATGCCTGAACATATGTACATCACCACAAATGGCTGTCTTAGTCTCTTCTGGTGGCTGTTGCCAAGCCCCACAGACTGGTGGCTTACAAACAGCAGGAACGTATTTCTGACAGTCTTGGATGCTGGGAAGTCCAAGATGAAGGCTCCAGCAGATTTGGTGCCTGGGGAGGGCTGGCTTCCTGGTTCAAAGATGGCTGGGTTGTTTTGTTTTTTGTTTTGTTTTGTTTTTGCTGTGCCCTCACTTGGAGGAAGGAGCCAGGGATCTCCCTTGGGAACTCTTTTATAAGAACCTATTCATGAGGGTGCCGCTCACATGGCTTAATCACCACCCACAGGCCCCTGTACCCCCCTCCCCAATACCATCACATTGGGAATTAGGTTTCATTGTAGGAGTTTTTTGTTTGTTTGTTTGGTTTTGGTGGGGATGATACGAACATTTGGTCTATAGGGTGTATGTTTTCAAAATTGTATTCATCCTTCAAAATTAAATGAATATGTGAATCCTATAGCACCAAAGAGGGTCTGGTGATGGTATTTCTAGTCTGTATCAATCAAGATGCTTTGGGCTTCGAGTGAGAAAATACTTAACCACAAGTGGCTTAGAAGGAAAGGGTTTTTATTTTATTTTATTTTTTGGTTTCACGTGGAAGAAATTCGGAGCAGGGCGATTCCAGGACTGGCTGATCTAGTGGCCGCGGGGTGAGACGGTTCCTGGTTAGCTGATTTCTTCCTTTTGGTTTGTTGCAGTGTCAGGGCATCATGGCCCTGACTTGGGATCCTGAGATAGGAAGGGTTGAATCCTTGTGTGTACACACACACACACACACACACACGCACGCACACACACACACGCAGACACGCACACCATTTTTAGAACTTTACATCATGCTGGAATATTCCCTGTGCCCATTTGCTGTCAGCTTCTCTCCCCATGCACTGGTCTCGGCAAGCACGTGCTTTGTGTCTCTCTAGATGGGTCTTTCCTGAACATGTCACACTTCAATGGAATTACACGATTAGCAGTCCTTCCGTTGGGCTTCTTTCGCTTGCTGTAAAGGTTTTGAGGTTTTTCCATATCGTTGCATGTGTCCGTTGCTTGTTCCTCTTCCTTGCCGAGGAGTGTTCCACCGCGTGGGCGTACCGCATTATTTTTCTGTTCACCAGATAACGTGTTTCCACCACTCGGCTACCACAGAAAATGCCGCGATGGCCATTCGTGCACAAGGTTTTGCACAGACACGTGTTTTCATTCCTCTCGGGCGAATCTGAAGGAGCTGAATTGCTGTGTCCTATGGCGAATTTATATTAAACCTCTTCAGGAACCGCCAGCTGTCTTAGGAAGTGGGGATGCCATTTTGCAGCTTTGAGGGAACCAGAGTTCCAGTTTCTCCACCTCCTGGTCTTTTATATCTTTTTTTCTTTTTAACATTTATTTATTTTTGAGAGATAGAGACAGTGTGGTCAGGGGAGGAGCAGAAAGAGTGAGGGAGACACAGAATCTGAAGCAGGCTCCAGGCTCTGAGCTAGCCGTCAACATTGAGCCTGACACGGGGCTCAAACTCACAAACCGTGAGATCATGACCTGAGCTGAAGTCGGACGCTTAACTGACTGAGCCACTTAGGCAGCCTGGAGATTTTCCTGATTTTTAAAATGATATAGGGGCACCTGGGTGGTTCAGTCGGTTAAGCGTCCGACTTCGGCTCAGGTCATGATCTCACGGTTTGAGGGTTCGACACCCTGCGTTGGTCTGTGCTGACAGCTCAGAGCCGGGAGCCTACTTAGGATTCTGTGTCTCCCTCTCTCTCTGTCCCTCCCCTGCTCATGCTCTGTCTCTCTCTCTTTTTTTCTCTCTCTCTCTCAAAAATAAACATGAAAAACAAAAAAAAGAATGAAGAAAACTTCCAAAGAAGTCGAGAAAACTTCCTAGGGTAACTGCAAAACCCATGACAAAACCAGACACTAAGAACGGGCGTGGGATTCCTCGGAGAGGCTGGGGCTGGTCAAGTCACCCCCGGAACCCACAGACCCGTGATGCACGTTGGTGGCCGGTGTTAGGATCGGAGGGGGTGGCGTTTGCGTCATCAGGGACTCCGCCATGTGTCCCTGTGCCGGGCTGAGGACGTCCTGTGCGGATAAACACTCAAAGGAGCCAGTTGCTGTGTTTTTGTGGCAATTGTGATTTAAGAAGTAGCCACGAGCCCAGGCACCCGTCATCCAGTCTATGGGAATTCAGGTTAGTCTCTGCTTATCTCAGTAAGAGTTACTGGAAATTAACCTGTCCCAGCGGATCACAAAACAGGCACAGCCTTGGTGAGTGAGTCTGTGGGCAGCCGCTAAGCCCCAGCATTCCTTTCCTGTGAAGTGCCATGCAACTTTCTTGGCAGTCCAGTAACGGTATTTTAGAATCTTGGTTAAGTGCAAGTTAACAGCCACCAAATCCTTGGCTTAAGATAGAGAAAGATATTTAGACCACGTTACATGTTGGACAGCTTGGCAGCAGCCGCGCTAGGATGGGGAAAAAAATACAACCCGGCCCCTGACTGTATTTTCATAGTCTACGGTATTCTTGTATCCGTTCTTTGGAAATCTATTTTTTAAAGCGATTTTTAAAAAATTTTATTTTAGAGAGCCTAAGCGAGTGGGGGAGAGGGGCAGAGGGAGAGATATCTTTATCTTTTTTTTTTTTTTAAAGATTATTTATTTTGAGAGAGAGAGAAAGAGAGAGCATGTGGGCAAGTGGGGGAGGGGCAGAGAGGGAGGGAGAGAAAGAGAATCCCAAGCAGGCTCCGGCTACACTGTCAGTGCAGAGCCCGATGCAGGGCTCAGACTGACGAACCATAACATCGCGACCTGAGCCCAAAGCAAGAGTCAGATGCTTAACCAACTGAGCCACGCAGGCGCCCCAGAGACCATATCTTGAGCAGGCTCCATGCCTGGCACAGAGCCCGACACAGGGCTCCGTGCTGTGACCTTGGGACTGTGAGCTGAGCCAAAATCAAGAGTCAGATATTCAGCCAACTGAGCTGCCCAGGCGCCCGTAAAAATCTGTATCTATTTTTTATGGTGAATTTTAACACGCATTAGGGATAGGCGAGCACATAGATGTGTAGGCTATTGGTGCTCGGAGCTTCTGTTGCAAAATCCAGAACGTGGGTCAACGTGTGCATTTCAGTGGAATGATGGCATTTCAAGTGATTCAGCCTTGAAAGTCCCTGAGAACCTGAAAAGCAAAAATTGTGCTAAATTAGAATTCATCTGTAGATAATTCAGGTAACTCAGGCATAGTCCTAGATAAATTATGTTTGCAATTGATTTCTGTTTCACTCCTCTTTTTACGATTATTTTATGTTTTCTTTATTCAAATCTTAAATTAGGTACCAGTATAGACTATGACATGTAGAATTTTGTAACTGGGGGCGCCTGGGTAGCTCAGTCAGTTAAGCGTCTGACTTCGGCTCAGGTCATGATGTCATGGTTCTTGAGTTCAAGCCCCACGTCGGGCCCTGTGCTGACAGCTCAGAGCCTGGAGCCTGCTTCGGATTCTTTGTCTTCCTCTCTCTGCCCCTCCCTCACTCATCCTCCATCTCTCTCTCTCTCTGTCTCAAAAATAAACAATTTTGTAACGATAGTCTTAATATTGATAATTTGAATTACAGAGTGACTGTTTAAAAGAATCCTGACAATCCCATTAGTTCTTGCAATAACGGGTAATTGATTTTCGAGGTAGAAAAAGCCAGGAAGAGAAATTTAAGTTTCTTAATGATTGGTCTTAGTGGGTATAATGTATACATCTTAAAATGTATAGTTTGATGTTCTATTTCTCAGAAGAGTAACAACTATTACAGAAACCCCAGATATTTGTGGAGCAGTATCTTATACATCCTCTTTTTAAAAATATTTTATCTATCTACTTACCTATTTATTTAAGCATTCTCTACACCCAACATGGGGCTTGAACTCAGAACCCTGGGATCAAGAGTCACATGTTCTATTGACTGAACCAGCGAGGCATCCCAGTATCTTACCCAACTTCTTACTTGATTTTTCTTTTGAATTCCATGTGGTAGGTGTTCGTAACATTCTCATTTTACAGGCGAAGACCCCGGGGCTCAGAGAAGTATCTAGCCCGAATAACCAAACTAGTAAATAGAACAAGGCAAATCTGAATTAATTAGAGTCCAGCCATGTAAACAAGGGCGAGAGAGAATATCCCGTGGAAGACCCCACTCAAGCAGATAATGTTTCTGTTTTCATGTGGACGTGATTTACTCTTATTCTGCCCTGATGGTGCTTTTAAATTCTTGAAGGGTTGTTTTAAAAGCATTCGTTGAGAAGTCAGCATGATGGTGACACCGATCAGAGTTCAAGAGTCTTACTTGTCAGATTTTAATGAGATGGTGTCATTATTTAACGAATGTCCCAAAGATGGCGTGTGATGATATTCACAGAATCCCCGTTCTACAGCGAAAGAAACCATGATTTTTGGATTTTCTGTTCATCTCATGTCTTCAAGTCAGAGGTCCAAGGAAGAGCTTTGGGTGACTTACAATCACCGAGTCACAACCCCAGCTGCGTCTTGCTTCGTCCCTGAGCTTAGGTGTCTCTCTGTCTCTGTCTCTCTCTCCTTCTCACCTCCGACCCCCCACGCCATCTCCATCTCTAGCGAGATACACATGCAAAGGGATTCTGTGCAGTGCCATGCTCTTTATTTATAGGTCTGTCCCCTCTCTGGGCTGTCCGCTTGGCCGAGCAGCTACTGCGGCTTGTGATGAGTCTCTCGGGACACTTTCTGTCCTTTTCAGTGGGGCCCGAGGCCAGCCGTAGGCCCCCGTGACCTGGTCTGTGCCTTCCTTCCCCGTCTCAAGCTTAGGTCTTACCAGCTTTCTGGATATTAGCGCCCTATTAGGGTGGGTAGGATGCATCTCTAGAAGCCTGTAGGGAACTAAGCCAGATTCCTCAATCTTTGCTTCCTTTCTCCTGGGTCTGGTGTACCCTGTTTGAACGTGGCCTTCCGATGGTGTGGGTGTGGGAGGCTTACTGAGCTCCTGCTTTCCCAGACGAGCTGGCAAGGAAGAAGAGAGCTTGAATCTCCCTTAGTACCGCACACCAGTAGGTCCATTGCCTACCCTTTTTGTGGCTTTCGTTTTGTGGTCCTGAGGGTCATTTTGGACTGGACCGACATCCTCCCAGCTCCTGGTTAGGTCGGAAAGTGAACCCTAGTGAGTGAACTAGGCTATTAGAATAAAAAACACTGAGACCCTTGAATCTCCTTTCATTGGGATACACGTAAGATGTAGAAGAAAGATGTTGACTAAACAGAGAAGACCCAAAGGTGGGCAGTTCTCGGCTCTCCCGCTTTGTGTGAATACCCTGGGTTTCCGCTGCTCACTCTGTCTACCCAGCTGCCACCACAATGCCACGTAATTGCCCCGTGGTGTGACTTGTGAATTCCCAGGCTTCCAAAGCCAGGAGTGGGTTTTGGCTTAATTTGGCTTTGAAATGTTTTTTGAAAATATTTATTAATTTATTTTGTGTGCACTAGTGGTGGAGGAGCAGAGAGAGAGGGAGAGAGAGAGAATTTCAAACAATCCCAAGTTAGCACAGAACGGGACTTGAGGCTCGACGTCCTAAACTATGCGATCATGACCTGAGTTGAAATCAAGAGTCAGGCATTCATACTCTTTGGTATTTTTTTGAATCTTATTTTAATATTGTTTGTTTATTTTTGAAAGACAGAATGAGAGCAAGGGAGGAACAGAGAGAGAGAGACAGACAGACAGACAGACAGAATTTGAAGCAGGCTCCGGGCTCTGAGCTGTCAGCACAGAGCCGGGGGCTTGAACTCACAAACTGCGAGATCATGACCTGAGCCGAAGTCAGCTGCTTAAGTGACTGAGCCACCCAGGCGCCCTTGTATCTTTTGTTTGTAAACTATGTGACTACATTTATCCCAGTATAAACAGACCATTGAATGGAGAGAGGGAGGGGAGAGTGGGAGAGGGGAAGGAAACTATTAATTACAGAGATTCATACATCAATTAAGTAACATTTTCAACTCATATGCTTATCTTTATAAAGTACTTTGCCAGGCTCTTGGGATATAAAAGTACAGAGTAAAAGGAACTCTTTAGAGATCCTGTGTGCTGGTCTTTAGGGAAATAATCTTTAAACCTGTCAAGAGCCCCATAAAGTAGGCATTGTCATCCACTTTTTACAAGGGAGGAAATGGGAGCCGTGAGCGGGTGGGCTGGGGCTGGACCCACGGACCTGCATGCCCGCGCTGTGCCGTCATGCCCGCCGCCGGCAGCTTGGGCTCTTATAAAAACCAGGCCGACTGGGCGGCTTCCACAGCAGACATTGTTTCTCTCTGCTCTGGAGCCTAGGAAGGCCAGGATCAAGGTGCAGACGGGTTCGGTGTCTGGGAAGGGCTCTGTTCCTGGCGTGCAGATGATGGCCTTCTTGCCCAATCCTCACTTGGCGGAGAGAGAGTGAGTTCTGGTCCCATCATCCCCTGTAGTGGTACCAGTGCCATCCTGGGGACCCCCTTCTCATGACCTCATGACCTCATTCAGACCCAGTTACCTCCCGAGGGCCTTACCTTCAAATTCTATCACCCCGGACATTAGGATGTCAACGGATGAGTTTGGGGGGAGACACGAACCCTCAGCCCATAGCACTGCCTCTTCAGCAAAGGCACCTGCACCTGCACATCCCTGACTGGCAGACCTGGTCTTGAGCGGAGCTGTCACGTGGGGGTCATGTGATCGCTCCTGTCTACGGCTCCCACCCTCAGTCGCCTTTGCTCTCTTCCATCCTCCTTTTGGTCCTCTTTCTTTCATTTAGAGCAGTCGGATCTCTCCAGATGCCATTCCGTCCATCCGTGTACCAAGCATTCACCTTGCAGCCCCTCATTTAAAGATCCCTGGTCCCTGTCACGTGTCAGGACTGGACTAGATGCTGGGGATACAGAACGGGACATGGTTCCTGCCATCATGTAGCTTTTTCTTTTTCTTTCTTATTTTTTAAACTTTATTTCCGAGAGAGACAGAGACAGAATGCGAGCTGGGCACGGGCAGAGAGAGGAGACATTCTGAAGCAGACTCCAGGCTCTGAGCTGTCAGCCCAGGGCCCGACCTGGGCTCAAACCCATGAACTGTGAGATCATGACCTAAGCCGAAGTCGCATGCTCAACTGACTGAGCCCGTGGGGGCCCCATCCTGCCGTCATCTAGCTTAAGAGCAAGAGAGGTGTCTGTATATAAATAAATTTGAGAATCTCTTCACACAATGTGTCTGTCCCTTTTTGAGGCTCCCTAAATGCTCTGGTTTGTCTGGGGGTCCAAATTTTGGTGTTTTTTAAAAATTCTTTTTAATGTGTATTTATTTTTGAGAGAGAAAGATTGAGAGAGAAACAAAGATAGAGCATGAGCCAGGGTGGGGCAGAGAGAGCCGGAGACACAGAATCCGAAGCAGGCTCCAGGCTCCGAGCTGTCAGCACAGAGCCCGACGCGGGGCTTAAACCCATGAACTGTGAGATCATGACCTGAGCTAATGTTAGACGCTTAGCCCACTGAGCCCCCAGGCACCCCTTGAACTTAACTTTCTATGGAATCATGATCCCCTCTTTTTTTTCTGTTAGTTTGTTCTTGTTTTTGGTAACTCAGAACATTCATTAACAAAACTCCACAGAATTAATCTTTGGACAAATATGCATTTTGGAAATCATGACCAAAGTTTTTTTTTTTTTTTTTTAATGAAAACTCAGTAACTTGACAGTTGAATGTGTAAACCTCTACAGAATAGTATTTGAGTTTACCTGGTGGGCTGTCAATCCAGAGGAGAAATGAGGAATTGTGGGCACTGTGGCATGTCCTGTAGTGTAAAAAAATGGGAGCAGCCGAAACCTTTCTGTCCTTTCTCCGGTCCTATAAAAGGTAGCTGTTCACTGTGGCTCTGAAGAGACCCCAAGACACCACCATGACCACCGTAACAGAAATGAACGGACTGTGCACGATCATAATGGACTGGAACAAAAATGTGGCGTGCAGTACAACCAGGATGACGTCAGCATCCAGAATGATAAGTACCGTGAGACTAAGAGTCGTTACCCCACAGTTTAGCCCCTAATTATGTTTGTCCCTTCGTTTCCTGTCTTTTCAATGTGATTCCACAGAGGCCAGGGGGCCTTGGCTCTATAACCCCCCTGCAAGAGATCGGATCCCGATATCTGGAAACCGTAAATGTTACCATGTAAGGAAAATGGTTTTTGCAGATGCATTTAAGTTAAGGATCTTGACATGGAGAGATTTTCCTGGGTTATTCGGGTGGCCCCTTAAGGAGATGGTCCCCGCAGAGCAGAGAAGAAGGTGATACAAAGGTGGTGGCAGAGATTGAAGTAATGTGGCCACGTGCTGATGGATGCCAGCAGCCACCCAAGCTGGAAGACCCCAGGATTGGATTCTCCCCCCGGGCGCCCCAAGAGAGCGTGGCCTTGTCAGCACCTTGATTTTGGACATTTGACCTCCAGAATCATGAGAGAAGGAACGTCTGTTTTTTCCGGCCCTGGGTTTGTGCTGATCTGTTAAAGCAGTGTTAAGGGCACAACTAGGGATTGCGGACTCTGAGGGCGGGGCCGTGTCTGCTCTGTCCTTGGCCTTTATTGTGGAGGCAGAGTTCTGTCTCTACAGGCACTCAAACACTGGAGTACTTGAACGGACTTCATTGGCTCAGTGATTCAGAGCCTGAAGATTTGTATTTAAAATTTCATTGGAAGAGAAGACAGAACAGCGAGATCTGATTTGCAAAAGAAGAAATTAATGCCCCCGAGGCTTAGTCTCCGCTGAGTCTATTGCATCTGGAAGTTGGATTTACACCACTTTTCTTTGCAGCAATTCCTTCACTGCCCTGCACTATTAATAAGGAGGCTTCATCTGGCAGAACAAGAAAAGCGAGTCATGCCAGGCAGTGGTTTGATGTCTTAATTAAACAGCACCTTGGTGCTTGCTTTCTCTTCTCTTGAACTGGCAATATCTAAATGACAGTGGTCTGGGATTTCTAGATCCAGCCCGAAATGTCTTCTCAAATCTTCCATGAAATGCGATTTGGAACTTCTGAGCTTGGCTCTTACTGAAGCAGAACCTTGTATATTTACTGGGACTTGAGCGGACTGGGAACTGCAAGATCATGTTCTTTGGGAAATGGAAACAGTTTGTTTTTACAGAGACGGAAGCTTGCAGAAGCAGCTCTGGCTTCGTGGCTCCATAGACTGGCCTGCTAATGAACATTGGGATGTTTCTTACAGCCATTTGGTTTCTGTCCCGGAGGGAGACAACTTCTTAAAACCGTCCCTCTAGAATCTCCATTGTAAAGGCACGTAGGAGTTAAATCGCTAGAACATTTTCCTAAATATATTTAAAAAATTTTTTTTTATGTTTTATTTATTTTTGATAGAGAGACAGAGCATGAGAGGGGGAGGGGCAGAGAGAGAAGGAGACACAGAACCGGAAGCAGGCTCCAGGCTCTGAGCTAGCTGTCAGCACAGAGCCCGATGCGGGGCTCGAACCCACGAACGTGAGATCTGACCTGAGCCGAAGTCGGAGGCTTAACCAACTGAGCCACCCAGGCGCCCCTCCTAAATATTCTTAAATGAATGGCGGTGGATTTTGCCACGCAGCATTGTGGTTAATGTGTTGATGGTTTTGTTTTTGTTGCTGTTGCCCTTTAAATATTTATTTATTCATTTAGAGAGCTTGGGGAGGGGCAGAAAGTGAGGGAGAGGGAATCTCAGGCAGTTCCCACACTTAGTTCAGAGCCTGATTTGGGGCCCCATCTCAGAATCCTGAGATCATGATCTGAGCCGAAATCAAGAGTCGATGCCTAACCGATTGAGCCACCCAGGCGGTCTGAGGTTTGTTTTTCTTAAGCGCTACCTAATTCCACGTGGAAATATGGTTGATTACACTGTTAGATTTTGCAAGATTTAGTCAACTTTATTTTTAGTAGTAAAACCTAGGAGATGTTTACGATGTTATGGCTAAAATGAAATTGCAGGGGCGCCTGGGTGGCTCAGTCAGTTGAGCGTCTGACTTCAGCTCAGGTCATAATCTCGTGGTTTGTGGGTTTGTGGGTTCGAGCCCCACGTCGGGCTCTGTGCTGATCGCTAGCTCAGAGCCTGGAGCCTGCTTCAGATTCTGTGTCTCCCTCTCTCTCTCTGCCCCTTCCCTGCTCGCACTGTCTCTCTCTCTCTCTTCTCTCTCAAAAATAAAAAAATATTAGAAAAAAATGAAATTGCACCTTGGCTATTCAGGTGGGTGAAGAGAGGAATAGAATTTGAAGAGAGAGCTTTTCCCTCTTTAAATTGAACTTGTAGTTGCATAATTATCTTAGGATTGAGGTTGAACTTGACATTGGACCGTTAACCCACCAGAGTTACCTGGCTGCTTTAGAAGGTAGACTGTGTGACTCTTGACCTTGGAGTCCTGAGTTCGAGCCCGGTATTGGGTGTGGAGATTACTTAAAAGAAGGAAAATAAAACATTAAAGGGGCACCTGAGTGGCTCAGTTGGGTTAAGTGTTCGACTCTTGGTTTCATCACAGGTCGTGATATCACAGTTCATGTGATCGAGCCCTGAGTTGGGCTTTGTGCTGACAGCATGGAGCTTGCTTGGGATTCTCTATCCCTCTCTCTCTGCTCCTTTCCTGCTCTCTCTCTTCCTCAAAACAAATGAATAAACTTTGGGGAAAAAAACATTAAAAAACAAGTTAACCCACTTCGCATGTCCAATTATGAATTTGTTGGCACTTCTGTCTCTTGCGAACTTTAAATATGCTTCACATATGCCGTTTAGTTTGTGCTGCTAATAGCGACAGCCCTGTTACCAGAGTATCAACCATCCTGGCAGGGGCCCTGCTTGGAAGGTTCCTTATGAAATTCTGGAGACACAGACCTGTGTATGAGACACTGTCTTATTTTGCCCGGGACATAGCAGTTGCTCAGTAAATAATTATTTGGCTAAATGAAGTAATGATTGAATAATGATTAAAATCACCAATGTTGGCGTCAACAAAGCCTTAACCTGCAATTTCAGTGTTCTGGACTCACAGATCAACCCTGTAACTGGTGCTGTGGTGAAGAGGAACATGGAAGAACATTCTTAACAGTTTATCCAGCGCTGCCCGAGAAAACTGTAACGTGCGTCACAAATATGAGCCCACATAAGTAATTTAAATTTTTCTAGGAGGCACATTACAAAAGGAAAAAGAAACGAGTAAAATGACTATTAGTGATATAGTTTCTTTAACTCAATATATTAAAAAAAATCCAAGTGTAACCCAAATAAAAAATATTAGTGAGCTACTTTACATTCTTTGGGTTATATTTTTATTTATTAAAAATTTTTAAAAAAATGTTTATTTACTTTTGAGAGAGAGAGAGAGAAACAGAGGCACGAGTGGGGGAGGGGCAGAGAGTGAGACCAACACACAGATTGTGAACCAGGATCCAGGCCCCCAGCTGTCAGCACAGAGCTGGGTGCGGGGCTTGAACTCACAGACCATGAGATCGTGACCTGAGTCAAAGTCAGATGCTTAACCGACTGAGCCATCCAGGCGCCCCTATTTATTTTTTTTAAATGTTTATTTTTGGGAGAGACAGAATGTGAGCGGGGGAGGGGCAGAGAGCGAGGGAGACAGAACCTGAAGCAGACTCCAGGCTCTGAGCTGTCAGCACGGAACATGAACTCCTGAATTGTGAGATCATGACCTGAGCTAAAGTTGGCCCCTTAACGGACCGAGTCACCCGGGCGCCCCAGTGTTCCTTGGTGTTGAGAATCCTGTATGCATTTGGTACTTACATTACATCTCAATTTGGTGGAGTCTCGTTTTAAGAGCCCAAAAGCCACATATGGCTAGTGGCTACCATATTGGATAGTGCCTGCTTATACCATCTGGAGGCTCCTATTTTAAGTCCTTGTTCCTGCTAACTCGATGTAAAATTTGGATTTCATAAGCCTTTGAGCGGGACATGCGGATAGTCCTGTCCGGGAACTGCTGCGAGTTATATCAGTTTACAACCCAAACAAAATTGACAAAAACAAAAAAGCTCATCATTTAAAGAAAATGTAAAATATGTCAGGCATTTCCTCTAAATTTCAGGGTGCATGGCCGCCCTTCCATTGCTCTGAATTCATATTTTCTCTTGTGCTCTTGCAAGATCAAGTTACTTCTCTTTCCTTGAACCTCTGTGTTGTGTTCTGTAGAATTGGGATGATATTTTGCTGCAAGGCATAGCTATTTGCATTTGCGAAGATTTTAAGGTGAAGCATGGAGTACTCACCGTTCACTGGTATCAGTTCTTACTGGGTTTTTTCCTTCGCACACAAACCTCCAGAAAACCATGGGTGATTTCTGCCCTATATTTGCTAATCTTTTCATACTAATTTTTCCCCAAAGTCAGCTCCCCATTGTGTCAAAAACTGGATGTGATTATTTGATGAAAATAAGATAATCGGCACTTTGCTTAAATGGGTTCCACATGGGCTGCCTCACGTATATTCTGTACAGGAGGGCGTGTAGGATGCCAAGAAAATACAAGACCGGCATTTACAGGTGAGAAAACTTGAGAAACCTTTAGTTACCTTTCTTGATGTATTGAACTGAGTTTGGAGACTTCATTAATGCACTTCCATTGACCATAGCAAAATCAAGTCAAGATCTATTATCTGGTGGGAAAAGGGATCACGATGGGGAATTGATTACAGACGTATCTAGGCTCTTCATTGTGCATAAAGCCTATTTCTCCCTTCTTTCTGATTTTATAAATTTTGGGGATATGAAATTTATGATAGGAAAATGTTTAGCCACTGTTTACCTTGCTTTGGGTAAGGGTGAAAGAAATAATGAGAAATTACTTGGAAGGGCGCCTGGGTGGCTGAGTCAGGTGAGCATCTGACTCTTGGTTTCGGATCAGGTCATGATCTCGCTGTTTGTGGGTTCGAGCCCCGCATCTGGCTCTGCGCTGACAGCGTGGAGTCTGCTTGGGATTCTCTATCTTGTCTCTCCATGCCTCTCCCCACCTCTTGAAAATAAATAAACTTTAAAAATACATAAAATATTTCAGTATATTAAAAAAAAGAAATTATTTGGAGACATTAGTTAAAATTTCTTTCTGTATCCTACCAAAGCTTATATAAGCTAAGTCAAATACTTTTCCTCCTGTTGTTAAGTGATGTAAATGTGTTTGGAGTTTAACACTTCCTCTGGCACTTCCTAAGAATATTTGCATAACTTCAGTGCCTTTATTTAGATGTTGTCATTGATTGTAATTCTCAGTAAGATGATCTTCATGATAAAGGATGGGCGAGACCAGGCTTCTGTTCTGGGAATCAGTGTCCTTAGCTATCACTTTCATCAATAATTAAACTGAGCTTCAATCCTCTTTCAACTGTCTGTGGGAAAACACCCATCAAGGGAAAAATTTACAATCTAAACAGCACTTGACAAACCTCTGGAAGACATAGGGAGAAGGATATGATCATTGAGGCTGGTGTTTAGACTCTTCTAGTTTCTTTTTCTTTTCTCTTATTAAAATGTTTTTTTAATGTTTATTTATTTTAGAGTGAGACAGAGACAGAGTACAAGAAGGAGAGGGGCAGAAAGAGGGAGACACAGAATCCAAAGCAGGCTCCAGGTTCTGAGCTGTCAGCACAGAGCCCGACACAGGGCTCGAACTCATGAACTGTGAGATCATGACTGAGCTGAAGTCAGATGCTCAGCCTAGGGCGGACCCAGGTGCCCCTAGATTCTTATATTTTCAATAAAAAAATTTTTTTTGATTAGTATGAAACCTTGGCCCACCCACACACAGTTGGACTTTGGAGAGAATTGTTAACTCAAGTTGAAAACAAATCTAAAATGCGTTAATAAGAGTAATGTACCTTTGCTAAATATTATATTTTATTTGAATGAATGAACAAATATAATGAATGAATATAACATATTTTTTGCCTTTTATATTTGTGTAAATTGAAAAAATACAAAACTGACTTTGATTTCTTTTAAATGTTTATTTATTTTTGAGAGAAAGAGAGAGAGGCATTGCAAGTGGGGGAGGGGCAGAGAGAAGGAGACACAGAATACAAAGCAGGCTCTGGGCTCTGAGCTGTCAGCACAGAGCCCAACGTGGGGCTCGAACCCACGAACAGATCATGACCTGAGCCGAAGTTGGACACTTAACCGACTGAGCCACTCGGATACCCTTTGAAATTTTTTTTTTAAAGTTTATTTATTTAAGCAATCACTACACCCAATGTGGGGCTTGAACTCATCACCCCGAGATCGAGTCACATGCTTTTTTTCAAAAAATTTTTTAATGTTTAGTTTTGAGAGAGAGACAGAGCATGAGTGGGGGAGGTGCAGAAAGAGAAAGAGAGGGAGAGAGACAGAATCTGAAGCAGGTTCCAGCCTCTGAGCTGTCAGCTTAGAGCCTGACGTGGGGCCTAAACTCATGAACCCTGAAATCATGACCTGAGCTGAAGTGGGATGCCCAACTGACCTGGCCACCCAGGCGCCCCTACAGTGGCATGCCCTTGATCAACCCCCTGAGCCCACCAGGCGCCTTGGGCCCCGGTATTTTTATGTTGCACCACCCACGTGGGTAACTTTAGTTGAAATAACCATGCATTGAAATGGAAAAACGGAGCAACTCGTAGTTTTTCTTTTTAAATCTTGCTGTTAAAATATTTGGGTGGTCTGGATCACTGTGAATGTAATGGTTTTTCTTTTCTCTGAATCACTGGTTGTAAAAACCATCCATTTGGCTTGTTTTTGAATAGGTGAAGAACGTTAACAAGTCTAGTATATTTTCTTGGAGGGAAGTCCCTTTCTTGGAGGGATAGTCCCTTTTTGCTATGAGGTCAAGGGCATTTGGCCTCCTGTCTGATCTCTTCTTTGACACGGCTCACTTACTGGGAATGTTGGACACTCTCCTCTGAGGTAGAATCAATTCGGTCTGGTTTTGCACTGCACTCTGTCTTGCGGAGGATGTGCAGAGGAAGAGAACTGTCTCTGCAGAGCTTCTAGAAAAAGTTGTATCTCTGTGGTATTGAAGGGGGCGGGAGATGGGGACATATTTTCCCTCCTGTGGGAAGAAGATCGTCACTGCAGTTCTCCTGTGAGTCAGGACGCAGTAACAAAGCTGTAGATCCTATCCAGCTTCGGGAAAATGAGGTAGTTGGGGACGCCTGGGGGGCTTAGTCGGCTCAGGTCATGATCTCACGGTTCGTGAATTCAAGCCCAGCATTGGGCTTGCTGGTGTCAGAGCAGAGCCTGCTTCCGATCCTCTGTCCTCTTCTCTCTCTGCCCCTCCCTGATTTGTGCTCTGTCTCCAAAATGAATAAACATTTATTAAAAAAAAAAAAAGAAGAAAAATGAGGTAGTTGATTGGATGGGAGGACGAAGCAGAAAAAAGCTGGTGACTTGAAAATCAAAATACTGTTCTTTTGGATCTGCATCCAAATGCGAATTTCCCTTTATTTTGTTTGTAGAGAAACTTAGTGTGAACCAACCATCTTGTGATTGTGCTTTTTACACCTCTGCTTCAGTCTTTCAATGACGGTGGTTGGAAATACAGTAGTTCCTTTCGGTCCTGGGTTCTCCGAAGTTTCAGTTACCAGACCGGCAGCAGATGAGCCTCCTTCTGACTTAAGGTCAGAAGGTCAATAGAAGGTCATCCACCTCCTCCATGCCCTCGCCGAGGCGTTGCGCCATCTCACACCATCACCAGAAGCGTTGATACAGGACTATATGATGCTTTGAGAACGGGACCACATTCACATAACTTGTTTACAGTTTATTGTAATAACTTAGATTTTATTATTACTTAATGTTTGTTTATTTTGAGAAAGCAAGAATGCCACGCAGGCTCCGTGCTGTTAGCGCAGAGCCCGATATGGAGCTTGATCTCATGAACCGCGAGATCACAGCCTGAGCCGAAATCAAGAGTCAGACGCCCAACCGACTGAGCCACCCAAGCGCTCATATTCTATTTTATTATTGTTGTTAATATCTTGCTGTGCCTATTTATAAATTAAACTCTAGCATAGGTATGTACGTGTAAGAGAAAACATAGCGTATGTAGGATTTGGTATTATCCACACTTTTAGGTACTTACTGGGTGTGTACCCTTGCGGGTGAGCGGGGCCAACTGTAATTTCCCTTCTCGGACCTGAGCTCTGTTAATCATTTGATAAGAAACCTCTCATTGTCCGCAAAGCCAAGAGGCACGTCTAGCTAATATTTTCAAACCCAGGGAATATTTATTATCTCAAAGATTGTTCAACTGATAGATTAGCAGGATCCCGGGATAAGATAAGTCCCCTCATGATAATGAGGCACTGTGTCTCAATTACTTTTCCATAGGGCTTTTTGTTTTCATTTTCTGGTTTCTGCTCCTGGATTTAAGCCTCATTTTTTAATACTAACCCGTGATGCTGTTGAATACCAATGTTACTTTTCTAGCTTGGGGAAACTTGGTTTATTTCCCCTCTCAACAGTAACTCCGGGTAGACAGCCCTGGATATCAGTCTTTATTAAGCCAATAAAGTTTTATTTACTTGCTCTTAAAAGTTTGGTTTGAGATTCCCGACAGTAGTGTGGATAATAATATTTTTAACACAGATGTCAAATATCTTTCTTGGAAATGGGGCAAGGGCTGATTTACTCATTGGCTCTGAGTTGTGAAAGCATTTCAGTTGATGTTTTTCACATTGCTTGACACTCTCAGAAATGGTTCCTTCTGGAACAGGCCCTTGGATCGCGAAAGAGGGGAAAAGGAGAGTAGTTCCTTCCGCCAAAGCTGAGTGAGTGCCCAGGGGGACAGTGCAGGGCTTGAGGTAGAGCCTTACCTTCTTTGTGGACAGCGCCCCGTCTTGCCTTTGAGTCAGGTGGTCACTCATGGAAAGTCGAATCACTTTCAAGGAATATTTTTGATTAATAGAACTGGTTCCTCTACAATTTATCATGGAAGAATTGGACAGATGTCTTTTTTTTTTTTCAATTTTATTTATTTTTGAGAGAGAAAGAGGGTGAGCCTGAGTGGGGGAGGGCTGAGGGAGAGGGAGACAGAAGATCTGAAGTGGATCTGTCTGCTTCATGCGGACAACAGAGAGCCCAAGTCGAGGCTCAAACTCATGAACCATGAGATCATGGCTTGGGCTGAAGTCGGATGCTTAAGCATCTGAGCCACCCAGAAGCCCTAGATACCTACCATTTTGAGCACCAGAGACTTGGGGTAAGATGCCTTGCAAATGTTGAATAGTCTATAAATATTACGTGTATCCTTTCATGCTGCTGTTTTTGTAGTTACTCCTGTGTGCAGTAAGGCAAAGGACTCAAAGTCCTTTCTCAGACACATCAAAGGGCCACCCATCACCTGGTGTGGGATTGCCTTCAGGAGGGTCCTACCTTCTGGAAGAGGACTCTTAGCATTGTGATGCTGCTGTTGTCTGGCTTAGACAGTCTGTGTTCCTGGAATAGGAAATCCAGAGCAAGAGCACTGGCTTCATTTTGATTCACATTTGGTTATACAGGATGCATACATATGTAAATGTTTAAAAATTTTTTTATGTTGATTTATTTTTTTAATGTTTTTTAATGTTTATTTTTGAGAGAGAGAGACAGAGCGTGAGTGGGGAAGGAGCAGAGAGACAGGGAGACACAGAATCTGAAGCAGGCTCCAGGCTCTGAGCTGTCAGCACAGAGCCCAGTGAGGGGCTCGAACTCACTAACTGTGAGATCATGACCTCAGCTGCAGTCAGAGGCTTAACCGACCGAGCCACCCAGATGCCCCAAAGTTTTATTTATTTTTGAGTAACAGAAACAGCTTGTGAGCGAGAAGGGACAGAGAGAGGGGGAGACACGGAATCCAAAGCAGGCTCCAGGCTCTGAGCTGTCAGCACGGAGCCCAATGTGGGGCTCAAACCTGTGAACCCCGAGATCATGACCTGAGCTGAAGTCAGATGCTTAGCCAACTGAGCCACTCAGCCACCTATCTGTGTTTTTAATTTAAAAAACACATTGGTAAAGTTAAGTCTATGCGAGTATCCAGAATAACAAGGTGATTTTACCCTTGCACCTCCTTTTGAAGAAATGACAACGTGGGTGCGGGCTGCTGGCAAGTGTTTGAAAGTGTCTGAGTGTATATTAACTGCTTCCAACATTGAAAGCTTTTGTCCCCTAAGCATTTTGGAATCTTCTGTGTTATACTGGCATACTGGGTGGTCTTTAGGAATGTGTGATATTCTCAAATTCTGTAAAAGGTGGCTATTGAATATCAAAAACAGGGGCACCTGTGTGGCTCAGTTTGTTGAGGATCCAAATTTTTTTTTTTTAATTTTTGAGAGAGAGAGAGAGAGACAGCGCGAGGAGGGGAGGGTCAGAGAGAGAGGGAGACACAGAATATGAAGACAGGCTCCAGGCTCTGAGCTAGCTGTCAGCACAGAGCCCGATGTGGGGCTGGAACCCACAAACCGTGAGATCATGACCTGAGCCAAAGCTGGATGCTTAACCCACTGAGCCACCCAGGTGCCCCGAGGATCCAATTCTTGATCTTAGTTCTTGATCTTAGGTCTTGATCTCAGGGTTGTCAGTTCCAGGCCCACCCTGGGCTCCATGCAAAGCATAGACCCTACTTAAAACCCAACAAAGCAAATGTCTGCAAACATTTTACAGTACTGTGCTAGCGGGGCACCTGGATGTCTCAGTTGGAAGAGTGTGTGACTCTTGATCTTGGGGTCGTGGGTTCGAGCCCCATGCTGGGTTGTAGAGGTTAATTTTTAAAGATTGAAAAAGAAAGTTCTGTTCTGGGGTAGAGACTCCTCATTTGTCATTCCATCCTGAGTATGTGGACCTGCAAATGTTCCTCCTGAATTACACGGCTTGACATTTCCTCAAGCAAGAGGCAGTTGGTTATGAATCTCTTCTTGCCATGCCGGAATGCCAGGCTTCTGTCTCCTTGCAGTGACGACGGAGTCCAGGGGGGTAGTTGCGATGTTCACACCCGGAATTTTGCCACCATCAATTTGCTGATACAGCATTAGTATCGTAAAGATGGACCGCCACACCTCTTTAAACTGCTTTAAATTTAGACAAACTTAGTTTTATCCAAAGTTAATCCTGACAAATTGTTGTAGATTCTTTCTGGAAGGTTCTGCTACCGGTGCGGTTGAATTAATTCTGTACTGTGCCTGGCTGGGTGTGTATTTTAGGAAGGATTTTGTGCGTCTTCTGTGGGAAAAGTCGAGCTGCAAGACTGGAGACACGATGGGCCCAGGGTCTTTGCCCTACTGTGCAGATAAACGACGTTCACGGAAGGTTGGATTAGAGCTTTAATATTCCTGACGGCTGCGCTCTTTCTCGGGTGATCCTTTTTTGATTATGTCTTTGTGACTCTTTTTTCCCCCTTTTCATTTTCTCTTTTTAGTGGGAAGGTAAAACCCCTACTCATGGATCCTCTGGAAAGAGGTGTTCTTTGTGTTGTCCTGACAGGCACTTCTCATCCCCATTGTTTCTAGAAGCCAGAGGACTCTTTCATTTCTGTGGTTTCCGGGTCACACAGGTAGAAACCGAGGATGAAACAAAAGTGGGCCTGAGAGAGGAATATAAATTAGTGTTTCCACTAAATTAGTGTTAGAGAGAGAGACATTGAGAGATTGAGAGAGATTCAGAGAGATTGAGAGAGAGAAGGGCGCGGACCGGCAGGAGATGCAGCCCTGCCTGCAAGGGGCTGACGCTCAGAGACCCGCACGTCTGATGGGAGGGACCATGAAGAGCCACGCCCACGTTTCTCAGCTCCCCGCAGCGAATGGTGTGTGTCCCTCTGCTCGGGCTGCCGGAAGGAAGCTCCGCACCCCAGTGCATTCAACCACAGGAGTTTACTTTTGCCCAGTTCTGGAGGCTAGCCGTCCGAGATCAAGGTGTCCGTAGAGTTGGGTTCTTCTGAGGGCCCTAAGGGAGGGATCCATCCCGCCTCTCTCCCTGCCTTGTAGATGACCGCCTTCCTCCTCTGTCTCTTCATATCGTCTTTGTGTGTGTGTGTCCCAGTGTCCTCTTCCTCTAAGGGCGCCGGTCATAATTGGATGAGGATCCACCCTTATGACCCTTTTAGCTTAATTCCCTTAAAGATTCTGTCTCCAAATACAGTCACATTCCGAGGTAATGGGTGTTAGGACTCCAGCTGAGGAATTTGGGGGTCACATTTCAGCCTGTCAAAACGGTTGTGGCTACCCCTTGATACTAATATTCATGCTCTGTTTTTCTCATTTCTTTTATTCTTTAAAATTTTCTTTAAATTTAGTTCTTATTTATTTTTGAGAGAGAGCATGAGCAGGGGAGGGGCAGAGAGAGAGGGAGACACAGAATCTGAATCAGGCTCCAGGGTCTGAGCTGTCAGCACAGAGCCCGATGTGGGGCTCGAACCTATGAAGTGTGTGACCTGAGCCGAATGCTCACCTGACTGAGCCACCCAGGCGGCCCTCATTTCTTTTATTCTTTTAAGTATAAAAGACTTTAAAATGTTGTACAGTTTCTCTTATACTGTTCTGTGCTAACAATCTAGAAATTGCTTTTAATGCTTCTCAACAAATTTTGAAGTTTTCTTATAGCCCTTATCGATGGGTTAAATTTGGTGGCTTATTTATTTTTTGGTAGTCTTTACTGGTCCTGTATTGAATAAGAAAGTGAATACAAGATAGGAAAAAGAAAACATTTGCAGGAGCAAATGTTGAGTTGGTTCTTACGAAGACCATCATGATCATCAGGCATTTAGCAAATACCTTCCCCCCTACTTGCTCTTCCTCTCTCTTTCTCTCTCAAATAAAAAAAAAAATAAATAAGAGAATTTTGGGGAGGACAAAGAAGGCATGAGAATATAATCTCTTGGGTGTTTTCTTCATAAACTTTGTATTGAGTATAATATACATAAGAAGAGCATATCACTTCAGTGTACAATTCAGTGAATTATCACCAAGTGAACTCTTTAGATTAAGGATGTTGATAGCGCCATTTCTTTGTGTCCTGTTCAGTTACCGTTCCTCCCAAAGGTAACTACTGTCAGGACTTTGGGACACCATAGATAGAAGTTTTAAATAGTTTTCCATGAGTATAAATGGCATTGTACACTATGTACTCCCTTGTGTTTGGCTTCCTTTTGCTCAGCATTTTGTCTGTGAAATACAGTCACGTTGTTGACTGTAGCAATAATTTTTTTTTCCACTGCAGTAGTTTTCGATTATTTGAATACGCCACCTGTTTTTCTATTGTACTGGTTGGTTTCACCATTTGGATGGTTAGGAATAGTGCTGCTACGAACATTGTTGTAATTGTCACTTATTAAAACATATTGCGTTTGCGCGATCGTGTGGCTGAATCATAGGGCGTGTAGTAAATTTCAGTATATACCATCCGTTTTCTAAAAGGGCTTCTTGCACAGGTGATGTGTGAGTTCTCGTTACCACAGCGTGACTAGTACTTGGTATCATCATCAAGTTTTAGATGTTAGGCATTCTCTTGGGTAGGTATTGGAATCTCATTGTGATTTTCTTTTCAGTTCCCCTGATGACAAATGAATTTGAGTATCTTCTTATCTGTGTGGACCATTAAAATATCTTCATTTGTGAAGCTGTTTAAAGTAATCATGGCCACCGCATCATCCCCCAACCCCCCCGGGGCTCTTCTAATTCTTAAGTAGATAAATAATGGATTGATCATTTTGTAAATTTAGGTTCCTTATTTCTAGGGTAAAGGAGTGGTTTTCTTGGGGCCGTCTGGGTTTATACTGTGTTCACAGAATCCTCATTCACTCTCAGGAGCGCCCCAGTTTGGACAATAAAATTATGGTCACCCTAATTTATATCCATCACCTCTCCTGCATTAATTAAAGGTTTTCTGTCTAAAATAACTTGCTCATTTATTCTGTCATTGTTGAGCTCTTACTGTATTCCAGGAGTGTGGTAAACACTCAGGAAAGTAAGATCTATAACGCATCCCCACCATGAAGGTCCTAAGTATCGGGGAAGAAACAGCTAACAGACCGACCTGCTTTACCTGATTTAATCCTCGCTCTGTAATCACAACTCTCAATTCTAATGGAGCTGAGTCTCTGTAAGAATGTCTCAGCTAATGAAATGATTTGTTACACCTAACAGCGTGCGTTGAGGATTTATGATACATTTCCCATAACTAATAGTGACTCAGCAATTGTATTTGGTCTGAATCACAGAAAACTCATTGTGTATTATTTTCCTCTAGCTTTGTGAAGGCGGTAGTTAAAAAAAATACCCCATTTGGCGCTGTGTTGGTCTCAAGATCTTAATCTATGTTGTGAATTTATGGTCAGAGAATTCTGTCTGCAGCTTCGTAGAACTCCTCGCGTGGGCATAAGCCTTAAACCCTTGAGTTACGGTCAGAGGATCTTGTATTCATGTGTTGAAATCATGTCTTAAAAGGGAAGTCCTTCTGGTCCCTGTATCTTCATTCAGTTGGATCCAGCTGTGTTACAAAGGCACTTGCACACTGTTGGCCGGCCCAGAATACTGCCTTAATTTACATGTGTCCCATTGTCACATCTGCCCAGGTGCTTCGCTCTTACTGTGTGCTCACCCCCTGTGTGACTGAACCATAAACCCTGTCTCAGAATTGTCTGTTTACTTGTCCACCTCCTAGATTAGATGGCGATCAATGTAAAAGTCCCAGCAGCTGGCGCGATGCCCAGTACCAGTTCGCTGTTCAGGTCAGTGAATGCCTTTTGGATGAATGAGGATAAGCAAATAGCAGAACCCAAGCGCACATGCGTACTCTTTCTTTCCGCATGTAGTTACTGAGAAACTCCAGGGCACCTACCGGCACAGGGCGAGACTCTGGGCTGGGCCAGCCTGGCCCCAGAGAGACCTGCTCTTCCAGGCTTCGAGTTGCGGGATGAAGACTTAGCAGAAGTGAAGGAGTCACACAAAGTAGTGTTGGGTTACAGATTGAGGTGTGTGTGTGTGTGTGTGTGTGTGTGTGTGTTTAAGTTTATTTATTTATTTTGAGAGAGAGAGAGAGTAAACAGGGGAGGGACAGAGAGAGAGAGAGAGAGGAAGAGAGAGAATCCCAAGCAGGCTCTGCATCGATGGTGCAGAGTCTGATGCGGGGCTCGAACTCATGAACCATGAGATCATAACCTAAGCCGAAATCGAGGGTCAGAGAGGCTTAACCTACTGAGCCATCCAGGCGCCCTGAGATGCTTACTTTGAAGCAGAGGAGTGCGTGACAAATACACCTGACCCTGGGAAGGATTCCCAGAGAAGGTGTCCCTGGGACTCTGAAGGATGAACAGGAATTAAGTAGAGGCGGCAGGTGGGGCTGATGGGAAAGGATCTCCGTCTGAGGGAGGAGCTTTGTGGCGGGAGGGACGGGTATGTATTGGATCACAGACATCTCCAAAAAACGTAAAACATTTAGGCTATTCCTGGGCTAGCAAGGCTTCATGAAAGATCCTGTCCTGAGCCTGGGTGGCTCAGTTGGTTAAGCAGCCGGCTTCGGCTCAGGTCATGATCTCACAGTTTGTGAGTTCGAGCCCCTCGTTGGGCTCTGTTCTGACAGCTCAGAGCCTGGAGCCTGCTTCCGATTCTGTGTCTCCCTCTCTCTCTGTGCTTCCCCTTCCTGTCTCTCTGTCTCTCAAAAATAAACATTGAAAAAAAAAAAAGAGCAAGGGTTTGCCTCTGAAAGGTTATGTGGGAAGATATAGGGGCAAACTTTTCATTTTATAAGGATCACACTGTGCTGGGAACTAGCGTGTTACCTCAAAAATGTAAATAAAGGGAAAGAATCAAATATTTATCCTTCCTTTGCTGTCTCATTTATATCTCAAAGCAACAGAATAGCTCAGGAGGAGCAGTTTCTCTAAAGAAGGGTTCCAGCTGATGCGTGACAAGGAAGGTAGGTACCCCCTGCCGCTAGGTGGGGGTCCTTAATGAATCTTGCACCTACGGGATACTTACCAATAGCTGATAACGTGAGAAAAAGAGAGACAAGCAGACATTACACAAATCTTGAACATGTTTAATAACATCATTTGGTAGAATTGTCGGAAAACCACACCTGGAGCTGATCAAGCTCTAAGACCCGACTAGTATATTTTCAGGAGCTGTCAGGGGACAGAGGGTCGTACTATGCATGTGGTCACGGGGGTGCAGCGGGCACATTCCAGGTCCCGGGAAGCCCGACAGCACAAATGACCCTGATTATTTCAACACAGAAACTGCAAAGGGGGAAAAAGGATGGAGGGGGATCCAGGGATTGGAAACCGTGGGTTAAAAGATTTACATACACAGATAGACCCTATCTGGATTCTGACTTGAACATACGGGCTGTAAAACAAAACCACATTTACGGAGATCCGTGGGATAATTTGAGCACCGGCTGGATATTTAGTGCCGTCGAGGGATTATAATGAATTGTTCCTGGATGATAATGTTTTTTGCTTATGTTTATTTATCTTTTAAAATAATTTTTTAGACATTTTATTTATTTTTGCAAGACATAGAGAGAGACAGAGTGTGAGCAGGGGAGGGTCAGAGAGAGAAGGAGACACAGAATCTCAAGCAGGTTCCAGGCTGTGAGCGAGCTGTCAGCACAGAGCCCGACGTGGGGCTTGAACCCATGAACCGTGAGATCATGACCTGAGCCGAAGTCGGATGCTTAACCGACTGAGCCACCCAGGCGCCCCATATTTTGGTTATGTTTAAAGACCACACAGAGAAAGAGTTTCTCTCTTTTACAGCTACGTCCTGAAATATTTATCAACGGGATGATGTGATGTCTCGGATTTGCTTCCAAGGGGGAATAAACGTGGATGAAGGTTGAAGCTGGGTTATGGGTCAGTGGGAGTTCATTTTTCTTTTCTTTCTAGTTTATGCTCAACTTTTTCTATTATTAAAAGTTTTGAGAAGTGAGAAGGACAAAAATAGAGAAATCACCCTTTGACTTTTCTCCTCAAGCCCCAAATCCTTGGTATGTTCAGGATGAAATTTTATCAGGTGTTCACATGTTATTGTATTACTGTAGTAAAACATTGTAATTTTAGTATCTTGAATATTAGTATATTTTAATGCCCCTGGGAAGGATTAATCTTTTAGAAAATTAATTCTGCTAATTGTGTAATTGTGTAGTAGGAGAAGCCTAATGAAGATAATAAATAGCACTGATAATGCCACCTTCTTGGAGAGAGCTACAGTTAATATTTTGGGGAATCCAATCTCATTTAGGATATCTTCATAATAAATATGCTTTTAATGATAAAACTGCTTGATTATATGATAAATTCCCTGGTTCATTTTTTAATGATACATTGTGAACATTTTCCCAAGGTATTATGGTTTCTGGTTTTCTTCTTTTTAAACATTTTAAACATTTTTGAGAGACAGAGTATGAGCAGGGGAGGGACAGGGAGAGAGGGAGACATAGAATTGGAAGCAGGCTCCAGACTCTGAACCATCAGCACAGAGCCTGATGTGGGGCTTGAACCCACGAACCGTGAGCTGAAGTCGGACGCTCAACCGACTGAGACACCCAGGCTGACCCTGTAGGGGTTCTGTTCTAAACAAATTTTAATGGCCATTTAATATTATTTCTTATAGACATTAATGGCAGAATTTATTTAATTAACTCTTGGTGAACATTTATGCCTTAAAAATTTGTTTTTACTGTATAAATGATGTTCTAATGAATAGCCTTATATAGATATATCTAGGTGCATACCCTGATCGTTTTCTTAGCGTTAATTCCTATAATTGAACCTGAATTTTTATAGGAATTGATACATAGCCCTTCAAACTGTTGACACTGATTTGCATTCCCATTAGCTGCCTATGAGAATGCTTTTTTCCTCTATACCCTTGTCAACTTCGAATATTCTCGTAATTTTTTTTTGGCCAATTTGTTGATGAAAAATGGTAGTAAATTGCTTTAATTTGCATTTTCCTGATTACCATTGAGTTTGACCCTTTTTCCTATTAATTACTGCATTAGTCTTTCAATAACCAGAGAGGTGTTATGTGCATTTTTCTATTTGTGCATTCTTTTTATTGATTATACATTCTCTTTATGTGTGAAGGGCAGTATCCCTTTGGTAGTCATATGGTAACAATAATCTCCATATACTTTTATATTGAGTATGTGGAATTTCAGGCATAGGTTTTTCATGTTTCTATACAGTCAGATTAACTCATCTTTTTGTTCATGAATTCTCTTTTGTTTACTATAAAGTCATATTCTATTTCAAAATGGCTGTTTGTCTCATTTCTTCCCTATTGTTTTATTTCTCTTACATTTGACTCTAATTCACATAGACCTCATTTTGCTCTATCGCTATATCGTTAGGTTGTTAGATTGTTTAGACTAGGGATTAACATTATTTCTGTGGTAGTGACCATTTATCCTAGATGTTGAACAATTCTTTCTCTGATTTGAATTATTACTACCTCTCTCATATGTTAAGATCTTTTATAAATGCGCCCTGCGTACCCTCTCAAGGCCCTGCTCTCCAGTCCTGTGCCAGTAGAATAGTATTTTAAGTCTTGCAACTTCATAAACTGTTTTAGCGTCAAGTATCAATTTTTCATCTCTTTCTTTTTTACTTTTATCCCATTAAAAAGGGCCTTTCCCCTGCTCTTTTAATCTTTCAGTTCGCTTTCTCACCCGTTAAGGTCCAACAAGAATTTTCTTGTGATTTTAAAGATATTTGGGAGAGTTTGGATATTTACACACCTTTCCTTCTTCTCGTCCAGTAACAAATAATGTTCAAGGTTTTTTCATGTTTTTCAGCCGTATTTTTGTGTAGGTTCTGCGTATTTCTTGTTCATTCATAGATATTGTGTACTTGATGATGCTATTATGTTTGGGGTTACAAAAATGTAACAGTATTATTGAGATAGCATAATTACCTTTCTTTTAGTGTTTGTTTATTTTTGAGAGAGAGCATGAGCAGGGGAGGAGCAGAGAAGGGGACAGAGGGTCCCAAGTGGGCTCTGTGCCGACAGCAGCGAGCCTGAAGCCGGGCTCGAACTCAGAACGGTGTGATCATGACCTGAGCTTAAGTTGGATGCTTAACTGACTGAGCTACCCAGGTGCTCCTACTTAACGTTTTCTGGCTTACTTTGAAAGCTAATCTATCTACTGATCAGAAAGCATGTATAGAATCTTATATTACGTTGTTTACTTTTAGTTTTCTGTTTTGTCTTTTTAAAGGTGATTCTGCCCACCTCTTGTTACGTATTGTTTTTCAAGACAGGAAAGAGGGTGACAAAACATGGAGATCTCTGAATCAGGCATAAGTAAACATTAAACTCTGGTCTCTGCTCTGCCTCAACTGGCTGTGTGGTCTTATGTGTTCAAAGATACTAAAATTTGTAAGAGTTTTAGCAAAAATTGCTTTTTAAAAGAATTTTTTGTTGATTTATTTTGAGAGAGAGAGAAAGTGAGCATGGAAGGGGCAGAGAGAGAGGGAGAGAGAGAATCTCAGATCTCAAGCACTGTCAGCGCAGAGCCCGATGTGGGGCTTGAATCACAAACTGTGTGATCATAATCTGAGCCAAAGTCCAGTGCTTCACCTACTGAGCTACCCAGGTGCCCCCCAAATTCCTTTGAGTTCAGAAGCACCGAACTTAAAGACAGAAAGGCGCTCTGAGGTGCTGTACAAATCAAAGACTTGCAGGCAGAAGCAGTAGAAACAAGGAGGATACACTAGGTCAAAATGTGGATACTTTCCCTTGGGGGACGGTAGAGTCTATCAGGCAGATTACCGATTTAGTGCCGATCGGGTGTTTCCTGGTTGATTGGTTTAAGATTTCAGTCTTGGGAGAGCCAAAACTGTAATTGAGTCTTCATTTGGTGATATAGGGCTTAGCATAAGTGACTCCATGTTGGGTCTGTTGTCTTATTTTTTTAATGTATTTTTTGCTATTATTGGTATTATTATTATTATTTCTTAGAGTCAGAGTATGAGCAAGGGAGAGGGGGAGTGGGAGAGAGCGAGAGAATCCTAAGCAGGCCCCACGCCCAGCATGGAGCCCGGTGAGGGCCTCCATCCTGAGGCCCTGGGATCATGACCTGAGCTGAAATCAAGAGTCAGACACTCAACTGACTGAGCCACCCAGGTGCCCCAATGTTCTGTTATGCCATAGGCAAGTTGCTTAATTCTGAACACTTTTTTCCTGTAAACATCTTTATTTCTAAATAGGTAAGAGGCCCCCAAAATATGTCAGCTTCATGCTTTGTGGATTAGAGAGAAGGAAATCAGAATTTCACTGGCAGCACTGCAGATAATGTTACGGAAGTGAAAGTGTGAAAAATATTCTGTGTTTCCTCCTCATTCTGTTTACCTGTTACAGGCTCAATTTGGCATTTTAATTGCTCAGAATATTGGCTTTGTGTCCCAAGTCTACCGAGCATGAGTAAGAATAAACATGACCTCACTCTGAAGAATTATGTCACCCCCTCCATTTTAGATCCTAGTTTTAACACTACTGAGGGGGAGAACACAGTTTTATTTTGAGGTTTATTTTTATGACCAGTGACCCAACTTTAGTATTTTTAATCCGGTAGCATTGTCACGTAGGCTATTTCCTCTCCAATGACACAAGAAAAGTGTTCACTTAAGCTGAAACCTGAAAGGCTTCTTGTTTATGAAAACGTATGGAAAATGGCTGACTTGGAGTTGCTCCTGGTGGGTCCTCAGGATTGTGACCTGTTGGTCGGTCTTCATTTCTCCCACTGGGCATCTAACAACACTGTGGTTCTGAGAAGTAACTGAGCTTGCAGAAATAGCTCATGAAATCATTTTCTATTTAAATGGTCTGCACTTTTTAGGATAAATACTCCTTAAGTGGGAAGATATTAATCTATGTCTTTGACAGCAACTGCAGTGAGAAGGCAGCCTCTGCAAAAACCCTTCTGTCACCCATCCAAGTGTGGGTCTTTTATGACCGATTGTTGTGTATCTGAAGGAGCTATTGTGTCAACCATGAGCATCATAATGAGTCTCAAAATCGGACTCAGTGGAACAAATGTATTTTAATGGCATGCATTTTACTTTAAGAGGATGTACCAAAATAGAGCGAGAGTCTGAAAGCAAGGCATTATATTGTAATGAAAGACTAATACATGGGTAGTTCTAGCTAAAGTGAGGATGTCACTGGGAATGAAAATTGACTTTGAGTGGATAAAATCACTCCCATCAGCAAACCACAAGTGCTGTGGGAGAGTTATCTGCAGTGGTACAGGACCATTAAAATGGGTGCACGGGTGCAGATACCCAGGAATGTCCGTTACCAACATTCACCCCAGCGAGATGCAGGACCATGCGGGGCATCACGAGACTCCCTTCCTATGGCACTGACAAGACCCGCCATGTTTTCCTGGGCTTGCAAGTTCACATCGACTAAACCGCCACACAAACAATGCTGGAATGGCCTGCTTCTTTCAGTGTTTAAATTCTACTCATTAAGTGTACTGTAATAATGATGGGCAAAGAGGTAGGGTTGGAGAGTAAGATAAATTTCCTACCATATTTAAGATAATGCCCAGGTCCTGTATTTGTAGAAGTAGGGACCAAACTTGAATGTAAAAGGTGGATGTTGTGGAAAAACAGTTTTCGTTAGTATTGACATCATTTTTTTTAAATTGATTTTTTTGTTCATTTATTACTTATTTTGAGTGGGAGCACACACAAATGAGGGAGGGGCAGAGGGAGTGAGAGAGAGAGAGAGACAGAAAGACAGAGAGAATGAGAGAATCCCAAGCAGGCTCCACTCTGTCAGCACGGAGCGCAGCTCAGGGTCCATCTCACGACCTGTTAGATCATGCCCTGAGCCCAAATCAAGAATTGGACGCTTAACTGACCAAGCTACCCAGGTGCCTCTGAAATTGATTTTTTAAAGGACTGTATATTTTTATATTTTTGGTAAGAAAATATATATTTTATGGAAATATAGTATCATTTGTTTCCTGCATTTATGTTTTCCAATTTGTTAGGACCCCTAACTTAAGATATTGGAGACTCTTCCTGTGTATTTGCAGGCCAAAATTTAGGTACATAATGATTGGTGTGGGGTTTGTTTCTTTATTACTGTCTGTGATAATCCACGTGGTTTTTTGTGTTACATCTGCTGGCTAAAAATAGTAACTCTATTCCATGAAAGTTCTTTTACGAGACAGAACCCTTTTGGCAGGTAGAATAGAGGAAACCAGAAGAGGAATCCGATGTCACTTGAGACATTTTCTCTTCTTGAGGCGCCCGGGTGGCTCAGTCGGTTGAGTGTCTGAGTTTGGCTCAGGTCACCATCTCACGGTTTGTGAGTTGGGGCCCCATTTCAGATCTGCTTCAGATCCTCTGCCCCCTGCGCCCCCCCAATAAACATTTAAAAAAGACAATTTCTTTTCTTAAACCTTTTTAATTTCAATTTTTAAAAGTTATTGTTTTAAGTAATCTCTACACCACTTTGAGGCTCAAACTCATGCTGAGATCAGGAGGCGCCTGCTCTTCCGACTAAGCCGGCCGGGTGCCTCCAAGACATTTTATTTTCTGGGCAGTTTCCTGTTAACTCCAATGTGCGTCCCTGACCATCTCTTCTTTCTACTTAAGTTGCCTCTGTGTTTGTCTTAGGTTTCTTTTGCAAACTGCTTGCTTCATCCACGCCGGGGCGGCTCTTTTCTCCCTCTGTTAGATGTCTCCTGTTTAGCTCCTGGTTTCCTTGCTTGAGGCAGGGATGCGTTTTAGAAATAGTGTGGGATTTGCAGCTTCTCGGAGTGGAAGTCTGAGAAGAGAGCGCTGGCTGCAAGAATCGCATACACACCAGTAACCGAGCACTGTCATGGCAGGTGGGGAGACCTACATGCGTAGTGATTCCCGAGGAAGGTATTTTACCCGGAAGTGCAGTCCTGGGTGCCCTCTGGCAGGAAGCGTCTACACGGTTCACAGATTTAATACAGAACAGGAGCTCCGTGATCTGGTGCTGAAAGGTGGTGAGGCTAAACACCTTTTTCCCAGTCTTCCGTGTTGAGGGCAATGTGACCTGACCTTACGAAAGTAATATGGAGCAGCGGCGCCTGGGTGGCTCAGTCGGTTGAGTGTCTGACTCTTGATTTTGGCTCAGGTCATGATCTCACAGTTCGTGAGTTCAAGCCCCAGATGGTGTGGAGCCTGCTTGGGATTCTGTCTCTCCTTCTCTCTCTGCCCCTCCCCTGCTTGCTCTCTGTTTCAAAAATAAATTACTAAACATTAAAAAATAAAAAAAGTGTAAGATGGCGCAGCTACTGTGGTGGGAGAGGTACGTGCTCTTAGCGTGTTGCTGTTGTGTCCAGCCGGGGTGCGTGCTGTCTCAGCAGACCGACGGTGTCCCGCCTCCCCCTGCGTTACTGTGCAACAGGGCCTTCTGTTACAGCGTGACATGGCCGTGGCCGAAAGACTTGAGCTGACCCTCAGGTGCTCGCAGAACGAGGGCAAAAACGCACGAACAACCATCTCCTCTTGGTTCCCGCTCTCTGAGCTCCTGCTCCTCTGTGTTGTGCTGCGGATTCACGGAAAGGGACCCGGGGTTGATACAAGGAAGACATTCTTGCCAATTGACAGAAGAGACAGAAGGGCAGAGGTGAAAGAGAGAGCAGGGAGAGGCCAGCCGCGGGGCCCCCGAGGCGTCCCCAGGCCAGCGGGGTCCAGGGACGGGCCTCCAGCAGTGCGGGGAGGGGGGTAATGGAGGGTCAGGCCTGGTTCTCTGCAAAGCCCCAGAAGGAAGCTTCTAGGCACTGAATTGCAGCCTGTATTCTAGCCAACAGAAGGGAGTCCTTTGTGCTTTGGCAAAACTGCACATTCCAGAGTCGCATAGGGGGAGGTCAGATTTGTGAATGGCGTAGGACTCCATTTAAGGAAGAGGCATCTTTGTGCAAAACGGGAAGGGGCAGGGGGGAAAGTGAGGTGTGACAGATGCCGTGTTGTGTATCTGCAGCGTCCTGTTACCCAAGACCTCCCTGGCTCCCGGTAACTGCTCACCGCCTGGCTGTTGAGTGAATGCCAGATGTCAGTCTGGAGGGTATGACGTGCATTCCACTGAAGGCGTATTAAACTTTTTCTGCGTTATCGGGAGCGCCGTGCCTCGGGAGCGGCCACTTTCCTTTCTGGAGGGAAGCCTGCCTCCGGAAAAGACTCTGTCTTCTTGAGAGTGTCCTGGAGTCCGTTTCCATAGTTGGGGTTTTCATTTTTGTGCTTATCTGCATTTCAAAGTCCTTTTGGCTGGTAAAGAGAAGAGTCTGGCTGGGTGACCGAAGACCAGCACTGCCCACGTCCAGGTTACACAAAGATAGCAAAGTGCTTTTGGTGATAGCCACTCCCGCCTAAGCTAAAACTACTCGTTGGCACCAGACTCTCATTTCTGGATTTTAAAAATACGGTAGCCTGTAATTTTGCACACTAAATTTGCGCCTGTGGATACTGGCATCGGTCATCCCCGTCTCTTTTTCCAGTGCATTGGCACACCCACATGCTTGCCGGCCAGGACGGTGGCCCGGGAAAGATTTCCAGCCTGGAGACACAACAGAGAGAAGTGCGCCTTCAGGAAGACCACTGGAAGGCCGGGCTGCCCGGCCGCCTTCACGCTCTGCTGGCTTCGGCTTTCAGAGGTGCAACCTTAAATGCATTTCCGCAGCCATGGAGATCTGGGGAGACGGGAGACAGGGTGTGTGGGAAACACTTCTTCACAACTGGGCAAACATGCGTTGAACCCAGTTATATGTGAGGCCCTTTCCTGCGTTTGGGGGCTGTGGGTCTGAGTAACCTTAGGGTGCCCACAAAATGAACTTGGGCTTGGCCAAAGGAAGGCTGCCTTGAGAAGGCACTAAATGTAGGAATGACTTGTTTTTTTGTCTAGTCTTTGTATGAGGTACGTTGTAATTTTGTCTGATCTGTGCAAGGCACTTACTCCACTTGCTGCTTAGAGCAGCTCTTTGAGAAAGATGGTGTCGGTGTGGAACTCTGCCTTTGGGGGTTTGGGTAATGTGCCCATGGCCCACAGGTGAGGCCCAGGTCACCTTGACTCTTCAGTGAGACTAAGTTGCCACCTGCTGCTGTGTGTCCTACATTCCCAGAAGGTGCCCTTGGGATGGGTCACACCGTGCTCCAAGTGGGGGGAAGGGCTGAAACAGTAACATCTGAAAACCATCTGAAACAACGCCCATCCATAACCCCATTTCCAACTGAGCATCCAGCTTTTGCTCGGGTCATGATCTCGCGGTTCGTGAGTTCGAGCCCCGCATTGGGCTCTGTGCTGACAGCTCAGAGCCTGGAGCCTGCTTCAGATTCTGTGTCTCCCCCTCTCTATGCCCCTCCCATACTCATTCTCTGTCTCTCTCTGACTCTCAATAATAAATTTTTTAAAAATGGTAAAAATTTAAAAAATTAAATCATTGAAAAGGAAAGACATAGTTTTCAATAATTGTACCTACATGAGGTACTTTTTCTTTTTAAGAATTCAAAGTTTGAGGGGCACCTGGGTGGCTTAGTTAGTTAAGCATTCAACTTTGGCTTGGGTCATAATCTCATAGTTCATGAGTTTGAGCCCCACATTGGGCTTTCTGCAGTCACCAGAGATCTTGCTTTGGAACCTCGGTCTCTCTCTCTCTCTCTCTCTCTCTCTCTCTGCTCCTCCCCTGCTTGCACACGTGCTCTAAACAAACAAACAAACGTTATAAAAGTCTTTCAAAAAAAGAATTCAGAGTTGGATATTCCTGCACTCTCTCATGCAATGTGGAGCTAAAGGCTGGATAAATTGCATGTTTTGACAAACAAACGAAATGGCCAGCATCACCAGCAGAATGCACTGAGCAGGGGAGTAGTCCCCATTCTTGCTCTCTCTGGTGTCTTGAGAGACGTCATACCTACCCTTTGGGTGCAAAGTCTGAGAACAGAGAGGTGCTTCCTGTATAAGTTTATAAGACACTTGAGTCTCTTTCCCTTGAGGGCCTGACACGCCACATTTCATGTTTACTTACTCCTTTAAAAACACACCACCACCGGGGCGCCTGAGGGGCTCAGTCAGTGGTTCATCCGACTCTTCATTTCGGCTCAGGTCATGATCTCATGGTTTGTGGGGTCAAGCTCTGCATCAGGCTCTGTGCTGACCATGCGGATCCTGCTTGGGATCCTCTCTACCTGGCACCCCCTCTCTCTGCCCTTCCCCTGCTTGTGCGCATGCGCGCTCTCTCAATAAATAAATAAACATTAAAAAATATACTGTTTTGAGGGGCCTGGGTGGCTCGGTTGAGTGTCTGACTCTTGATTTCAGCTCAGGTCACCATCTTGTGGTTTGTGGGATTGAGCCCAGCATTATCAATGTGGAGCCTGCTTGGGATTCTCCCCCCCCCCCCCCACCGTCCCTCCTCTGCTTATGTGCTCTCTCTCTCTCAAAATCAATAAATACACATTAAAAAATACACTGTTTTACTTAAACATATTAATAAAATTGTGACTCCATGGTACACTTTGATTGTATTATTGGAAGTAAAAGGGAAAGTATCTCTCACACACACGATTGCAAGACACAGTTGAGTGTGCGTGCGTGCGTGTGTGTGCGTGTGTGTGTGTGTGTGTGTGTGTGTGATTGCTGAACAGAACAGCTTCAGCACACAGGTTTTAGCTGCCCTACACGCTGGAGCGTGGAATTCCCCTGATGGAAAGAAAGGATGCGCGGACTGTTTTGGGGACCGCCTCACGTATTGACTGTGTGGCTTTGTGTCCGGGGGCCACTCCGCGGAACCCCACCACGTGTGGTGCGGCCGGCAGCAGCTCCGTCTTGGAGAGTCCGTCTGTCCATTTTCTTCCTCCGACTGGGTGGCACCTCTGCGGTCACCAGTCCTCCGTCTCCAGGCAGTAACCTCTCACTGCCCATTGTCCCCTCTTAAGGACGTCCCAGTGCGTGCACGCTGTCCCCTTTGCATTTTGGAAAGGCAATGGCTGGAGAAACCTGTCTGGAAGAAGCAGCGGGAGTTCAGGTTCTCCGAACAGAGACCTGTTTCCGGTGGATTGCTCACTCTCTAGAACAGCTGCGCCTGCCCTGTGGTCCTCAGGGTTTGCTCACCCAGCCCGTGTCACCATGTTGCCAAGGACGACCCGGAGCCTGTGGGCACACTTGGCTGCCCGTGTGGCAGCTCCGGAGGCTGGCAGAGCTCCCGAGTCCTGACTCCTGTCTCTGCTCTTCCCTTTTGCTTCTTTTAGGCTCCGATGTAAAGGAATAGCAGTTGGCCTTAGAAGCAGAATCTTGTTTCTGTGTTCTCTGTGGATGCCAGGAAAGGTGTGTTTGGCTGTCAATGAAAATCCAGCGTCCTCAACGGTGTTTGTACAAGGATGACTTGAGGTCACAGATTGGTCTTTTGGCAAATGAAAGAAAATCCTGGCGGGTAACTTCCTATGTTTCTGTTTGCTAGAATTTTTTATGCTTTGGTTGGTTTTTTTTTTTTTAATGTTTTAGTTTTGCGCGAGAGAGTAAGAGAGGGAGCGAGATCGTGAGCAGAGAAAGGGCAGAGAGAAAGGGAGACAGATAATCTGAAGCAGGCTCTAGGCTCTGAGCTGTCAGCACAGAGCCCGCCTTGGGGCTAGAACCCATGAACCAGGAGATCATGCCCTGAGCCGAAGTCAGATGCTTAACCAACTGAGCTGCCCAGGCGCCCCTGCTTTGGTTGATTTCTAACAGACACTTTTTGTGTATGCGTGCTGGGGAAGGAGAGGGGCGTTCTTGCCTTTTACGAATGCAATTCAAATTTAGAGAGAACTGAATAGCCTGTGTTTAAGAAGTGTGGGAACTTTTCGTGGGAAGAGATGAAAATGTTTAGGGAAAGTGTTCTAAATTAGAGGAAGAATGGGGCGGAAGACGGCGTGGTCTGGTGAGATGCATGAGTTTGGGACTGCTGGTGACCCAGTCCCGTCTGGCCAGACTGATGGGGAGCCCACCCCCAGGGCCGCTTTCTCCATGATGGTTTTTGAGTTTGGGACATTGGTGGGAGGCCAGGCCTGGGCGGGCCTCGCCCCCCTTCCTCCCGCATTCCCGCCGGCCTCCGTCTTGGGGCAGCTCCTTTTCACAACCAGCAAAAATCCCTGGGTGCATTTTGCCCCAAAGGAATGGATTGCACTGATTCCAGTAGTAAGAATAGGACCGACCTCGTGACATCATCACTTCTTCCCCTCACCCCGCCTCCTTCCAGTCTGTTCTATGGATCCATCGATTTGCCTTGTGGTCTCCAGCCCGAGGGCACTCCCGGGGCTTTCTCTCTGTGGACCCTAAGCCCACTGTCCCCGCCCTTCTGGCTCTCCCGCAGAGACATCTGACAACCGTCCTGAAGAGCCGGGTGGCCTCACACACTTCCCTCGTCTCTCTGCGCCTTGGGTGTCTGTTGGGCGCACATCATCACGGGGTCCACCCTCTGGGTCCCCGTGGGGCGTGCCTGAGGCGAACACATGTAAAGCACTTTAAGGCAGGCCAGGCACACACCAGGTGGTTTACCAGTGTTCGCTGCTTTCGGTGTCCTTGTGACTGCTCGGTCCTCATCCAAAAGGATATCACGGGGCTGGCGCCAGCCCTGGGGACATGTCCTCCGTGGCCCGGATGAAGCAGGCCTCCCCCAGGTGCTGATCCTCCCCAGCACCCTGACTGGCTGGGAGGCCCCCTCCCTCTGAACCGCCCTGCCCTCCTCCTTCGGGCTTCTTTCCTCCCGACCCCCTGCCCCCTTGCTGGGATGAGTCCCCTTCGGAGTCTTGCCACCTCCTAAGTTTGGGTCACGCACCTCTTTCCATTTTCCTTCTCTTGTTTCGGGCCTCCTTCTCTTCTGCCCTTTCCATTCTCTCTCTGCCTCCTGCACCTGCCCACTCTGGTCATTTATCAATTAAATCAGCCTGGCCAGCGGGAGGAAGGTCGCACTTTGTAGAAGTATTCCTACCTCGACCAAGACCAAGAGTGGGTGACCAGAAAGACGGGAAATTTGCACGAGCAAGAATGGCGGGCTGAGAGGACCGTCAGGTGTCCTGCTGACAGCTGTGTGACAGTCATCAGTGTGCTTAGCATCATTCCCGGCTAGAGGGGCAGTAGTTGGAGCAAGAGGATAAACAGAAGTATTTAGGGTAAAAATCTGCCACACGTAGCTTGTGCTTAATGATGTCAAAGACCCCTGCTCTTGAGTCTATGGGAAAACCATATTGAGTTTAGAAACTTCTACCTAATTCTTCTGACATGTGCATGTGTGTATGTGAGAGCTCACGGATGTATATTCGTATTTTATTTTATTTTAGTTAAAATTTTAAAAAAAGTTTCTTGATTTATTTTGAGAGAGAGGGAGAGAGAGAAAGCCCAAGCAGGGGAGGGGCAGAGAGAGAGAGAGAGAGAGAGAGAGAGAGAATCCCAAGCAGGCTCTGCACTGTCTGCACGGAGGCTGATGCAGGGCTCAAACTCACAAACCCTGAGATCATGACCTGAGCCAAAGAGTTGGATGCTCAACCAACTGAGTCACACAGGTGCCCTGTACCTTCCTATTTTAAAATAGAGCAATCTACTATGATCTTGCTAAATGTATGTAGTGAATATAGTTAATCTTGGGGAGGTATTATACTAACACATATTTAATGTTCTCGTGAAACACAATATATCATTTTTGAATACGCTGTTTCCTTTTTGTGGCTTTTCAATTCCCTTTTCTCCAAATTCCCTGTGAATCCTTATTAATAATGAAGGAGAGGTGAACAAGGCCCTGGCGTTCTGATACATTTGCTCCAGATCTGGATCATAGCATTTGTGTTCAGCTGGGTTCGCGTGATAAAGCCCGGCACGCTCAATTATTTTTTTAACCTCATCTAATAATTGGTGAGACGAGGTTTGCAATCACAAGATATCCAGACTTGAGAATGTAAAAAGTGAGGCTCCGGTAGCCTTGCTTTCTAACATGTCTGGTAATAATCCCGTCCTTTTGAAGCCAGCGGAAACCTCCCTAAGCAGGTTAGGGATTTTTCCGTGAGGCCAGGAAGGGGTTGCCTGGCCCCAAGAACAGATGCTCCGAAGCAGCGTGTCGGCCTCCCCAGATATTATTGGAGAGCTCAGGGTGAGCCTGAGGGGCACGCCTCCCGCTTCCGCCCGCCACCTTCCTTTCTGCCTCTAATGTCCATTGATGTTGAGCCGGTGAGAGCGGATAAAAAATTTATTTCACAGAATCAGCTTTGTCAGAAACCCGTAAAGATTTCTTTAAGTGTTTGGGTCTAAAATCTTTCTGAATTGAGCCCTAAATTATTAATCATGGGAAACTAGTGTGCATTTCCTGCATGCGGTGTGTGCGTGGCTGTATTTAGAAAATGAATTATTTGAGGATCCCTTTACCAGTTTTTCCTTTTTTTTTTTTTTTGGTCTAAAGCAGGCAGCATGGAGGAAATGGAAGGTTCTAGGCATTTTTACAACCACTACCAGATATCTCTTATGGCCCTGATAAATTCAGGAGACAGAATAAAAGTTGTTAGTCTCCTGGTCCTCCGTTTTGTAATCTGTAGAATCAGGAGATGCCTTGAAGATCCTTTTAACTTTAAATTCCGTGATGCTCTCATTCAGAACCTGTGAGGAGTTTATAATATTTATGGGAACTACAGTTCAAGTCACTACAAAGAGGCAGCAATCAGGTGATCAGTCACCTGGGTGTTTTGTCCAGCCTAGCCTCTGCCAATCCAAACCTCGTTATAACCTCCATGTGGCAAGTTATGATGTCCCATTATTATCTCTTTCACTCGAGAATGCTTCAGCTCTATAGATCTGTCACAGCAGTTGCTACGCTGGTGAGTTTCCCCATATCCATCAGAAGAAGAAAATCCATCACGCTTTTGACTAGTTTTCCTCTCCAAGAAAATGATCTTTAAGAGAATGACCTGTAATATAGACTTGACTATTCTTATGGCATTGGAGAAAGTGCATGTGAAATAAAATCAATACATGATGCAGTGGTTTATTTACATTTAAACTATCAAATGGCCAAAGCATTTTATCAAAGACGTTGGAACCGAACACGCAGCAGACTTGCGTAGGGTAAAAGGGTGCGTAGGGTGCAGTAGAAATGTGGGGGCAGCTCCTGTGTCTAATACCTGGTTGTGATTCAATGACTCTGTGCATCCTCAGCTCTACTAACAGAATGAGGCAGATTCATGCAAGGTGAAGAAATGTTTTAGGGGACACCCGGGTGGCTCAGTGGGTTAAGCGTCTGACTTCAGCTCAGCCCATGTTCTCACAGTTGGTGAGTTCAAGCCCCATGTCGGGCTCTGCACTGACAGCTTGGAGCCCGGAGCCTGCTTCAGGTTCTGTGTGTCCCTCTCCCTCTCTCTCCTACCCTCCCCTGCTCACGCTCCATCTCTCTCTCAAATAAACTTTAAAAAGTAAAATGTTTTAAAAAAAAAAGGAATGAAGGATTTAGGGTCAGATTTAGAGATTTTTTTTTAAAATCCCATCCTGTAATGTCAAATTAAGTTATAATGATGGTTACCAGGCAATTTAGAGGAACAAAAGCAGTCTTGCTCTTCATATATTTATTTTCATTTTGCACTCTTTTATAGGTATTGGTGTAAATTATGTGTGGCTGTTGTGTCTTTTTAGAGATTTCTTGTTTTTTTTTTTTAATGTTTTGTAGCAGTTTATATAGCATGGAAATTACTGGTCCTTGAAATTTACAATAATTGGCCAATAAAACCAAACGGGCATTTAGTCTTTTTGCTGGTGTAAATTACTTTATACATTCTTTAATTCCTTCTCTGTTTCTGTTTTACTTTTGAGAATTGAAGTCTATATAGTCACCAGTGTTATTAAGATTTTAAAGTGTTACTGTGAATCATTTTGCAATATACATGTATCAGATCATTACATTGAACATCTAATATTTACACAAAGTTATATGTTAATTATATTTCAATATAATTTCAATATATATTTACCATGAAATCCTGTTAAATAACCTTAAATGATAAAATTTATCATAGTTATTTTGTTTCCTATGTGTTTTCTGTTTTTTCTTTATTAAAATATTTTTTTAACGTTTACTCATTTTGAGAGACAGAGCATGAGTAGGGGAGGGGTAGAGAGAGAGGGAGATACAGAATCCAAAGCAGGCTCCAGGCTCTGAGCTGTGAGCACAGAGCCTAATGTGGGGTTCAAACTCACAAACTGTGAGATCATGACCTAACCATGACGTAAGTCAGGTGCTTAACCCACCGAGCCACCCAGGCGCCTGTGTTTCCTGTTTTTCATTGATTCCGTTTGTATATTTTTCCCCCACAAGATCCAACTTACAGATTTATTTATTTTTTCTAATACCTTTTGGTTTTCTATTTACCTTTTAAATTAAAAAGAATTTTTTTTAGTTTATTTTTTAGAGAGAGAGAGAGAGAGAGAGACAGGGCACGAGCACGGGAGGGGCAGAGAGAGAGACAGAATCCAAAGCAGGCTCCAGGTTCTGAGCTGTCAGCACAGAGCCCAACGTTGGGCTCAAACCCAGGAACCTTGGAGATCATGACTTGAGCTGAAGTCGGAAGCTTAACCGACTGAGCCACCCAGGCTCCCCAGGAGGTTGGAGATCTTGAAGTCAACATTTTTCGCTCTGTCTGAATTCCTATAACTGCTCCTGCTTTCTTCTCCCTGGCAGTCTTTGCAAGATTGCAGGACAGAACCTTCTCCAGCCGCCTGCTCTAGGGCTCGGAGCCCCGCGGAGTGATGGCCGCAGGGACTCCGTCCTCCTTCTGCATCTGGCTGCGCATCTTTCTTGTCCCCTGTTACTGCTTGGCACTGAGGCACTCTCCTGGCGTGGAGAGGGACCCCCTCATTCCCTCGCCGTTTTCCAGGGGACTCTGGAAAAGACCGTGCTTTCTTCTGAAATTTCAAGGCAGCTTGATTGGACTTGTGATGAGCTTAGTGTGTGGCATCTGGCAGTGTGTTTACTAAGTGTTATTTCTCCTTCTGTGTGTGCAGCCCATTCACCTTCCTAAAAGCAACGCGTGGATGTGCACCTCAGTGTGGGCTCAGGTTAGGGGCGGGAGTGGGCGGAGGTGGTCTGCAGGGGCATTGCTGCTTTGACGATTGGCCACCAAGGCAGAGTATTCTGGAAGCCTCCTCAGATACCAAGGATGTTCAAGAAAGGCTTTTTTCCTGGGCCTTGTGTCTGGCCCCCACCATCCACTTCCTAGCATCACGTCTCAGTTTGAAATAAGATTGCTCTTTTCCCTGATCCGCCGTTTTTCTATCTTGTGTGGCTCTCCTTGTGAGAAGTGGTTCTGGGGCTCCGAAAACAACCTACTGGATGGATTCTAATAGAATTATTCGGTGTGGAAAAAGGAGACCCGGAGGATGTGAATTTGGGTCACCCACCTGCTGGGCTCTGCGTTTTCTCAGGATTGCGTAGTTTCTTGCTCTGGTGCTATCCGAGAATGTTCTGTGCCCGCCTTGTAACTCAGGAGGTAGGCTGAAAAACGGTGTTTGGGAATCTAGCCACAATCCATGGGATGGTAGAGAATGTCATCCGACTGTGATCAGGTCTGCTTCCTGTCTTTGTTCCCCATGATGAGTTCCCCCCCCACCCCCCAGCCCTGATGTGTTCTCACAGGAGTATATGGGCAGCTGGGAGGGAAAGTCTGAGACTCTTTACTACTCTGTCTGTTCTCCTAAAATGTTGAAATTTTTATAAAGGGTGATGTCACCAATTTGCAATTTGTGATCATGTAGACTTTGATAGGGAGTTCTACCTGGCTTAAAATAGTGTCTTTCCTATTTGAATTTAATTTGATAATTTTAAAAAATTTTCTTAATGTTTATTTATCTTTGAGAGGAGGGGAGGGAGGGGGGAGGGAGGGAGGGAGAGAAGGGAGGGGCAGGGAGAGAGGGAGACACAGAATCCTAAGCTGTCAACACAGAGCTCAACGCAAGGCTCAAACTCACGAGCTGTGAGATCATGACCTGAGCTGAAGTTGCATGCTTAACCAACTGAGCCACCCAGGCATCCTTGAATTTGAAATTTAACTTAAGGGAAATACACAGTTAGAAAGTGCCCATTAGAGTTTAAGATTAAAGAGCTTTTTAGTATAGAATCAACTTTTCAAATGTGTCCGTTGTGTTACTGTGAAGGATTCAGTAGTCCTCTTTACTGTTATGAGGTGTCCCATTCTGAAGAGAGTCAAAATAATTACCTTCTGGAATTATTAAGCATCTTGGGTTAAAACTCAGAGTACGTAAGGGCGCCTGGGTAGCTCAGTCGGTTAAGCATCCAACTTTGGCTCCAGTCATGATCTCAAGGTTCCTGGGTTCGAGCCTCATGTCGGGCTCTGAGCTGACAGCTCGGAGCCTGGAGTTGCTTCAGATTCTGTGTCCCCCTCTCTCTCTGCCCCTCCCCCACCGGCACTCTGGCTCTCTTTCAAAAATAAATAAACATAAAAAATTTAAAACTCAGAGCAGGTAAAGAAATGGGAATTCAGGAGAAACCATTTCATAATTCAGACCTTTACTAAAGGACAAGGTCGGGCTCTCCTCACCTGATCCCTTTGAATTAGTGCCATTGTGATCTCTTCCCTGGGAGGAGATAGTTTGCAGAGTTTTTAGGCGAACGTGGCAGTTCTGACCCAGGCTCTTGTGGCTGGTGAGGTTTTCACCAACTGCTGAGATAGCAGCCGGCGGCAGAACTGGGGTGAGTCAGAGGTTGGGCGGGGGGCTGGGTCGCTTCCCAGCTGGGCCTGGGGGATGTACCCTTCCCCCGCAGTGGGGCCCAGCCTGGGTCACCTAGGATCCTCTCTGCTGTCTCCCTGCTTCCTACTGTGTAGACTCATATGATTTCCTTTCTTTGAATGCAAAGGGGATGGTATCTCAGGTTGCAGGAACAAAGCAGTGTAGACGAGGTGGCTTAACTGAAATTTACTTCTTACAGTTTTGTGAACTTGCAAGTCCAAGGTCAAGGCATCGGCGGATTGTGTGTCAGGCCTGCTTCCTGGGTCAGGGAAGGCTGTCTTCTTGATCTGTCCTCCCAGGATGGAAGGGGCGAGGAACCTTCCCGGGGCCGCTTTAGAAGGGCGTTAATCATGTTCCTGAAGGCTGTGCCCTCAGGACCTAATCACCTCTCAGAAAGTCCCACCTCCAGATACCCTCCCACTGGGCAATGGGGTTCAACGTATGAACTTTTTTATGTAATTTTTTAATGTTTATTTATTCTTGAGAGACTGAGAGAGCACAAGCCGGGGAGGGGCAGAGAGAGGGAGACACAGAATCCGAAGCAGGCTTCAGGCTCCGAGCTGTCAGCACAGAGCCCGACGCGGGGCTCGAACTCACGAACTGCAAGAACATGACCCGAGCCGACGTCGGATGCCCAACCACCTGAGCCCCCCAGGCGCCCCACAACATGTGAATTTGGACAGAACACATTGCGTCTTTAGCAGATGGGTTCAGGTATTGTGTTATCAGACCTTACCGGCAAAGCTTGGAATAGAGCAAGGAGTCACAGATGGCTAGAACCAAGAGGGGACGTCACTGTCAGCCTGTCCTACCTGGCCATCTCCCAGATGCAGAGACTGAGGTCTAGGAGATTTTGGGGATTTCTATGGGGTAACCCGGTTGGATTCCTCTCTGTTTCCCCTCTACTGCCTGTCGTGATTTCTGTGTCTACTTGTATTACAGCTGCTTTTCTTTTTTCTTTTCTTTTCTTTTCTTTTCTTTTCTTTTCTTTTCTTTTCTTTTCTTTTTTTTCTCTTCTCTTTCCTTTCCCTTTCCCTTTCCCTTTCCCTTTCCCCTTTCCTTTCTCTTTCCTTTCCCTTCTCTTTCCTTTCCTTTCTCTTTCGTTTCCTTTCCCTTCCCTTCCCTTTCATTTCCTTTCCTTTCCTTTCTCTTTTCTTTTCAACCTTTATGTATTTTTGAGAGACAGAGCATGAGAAGGGGAGGACAGAGAAAGAGGGAGACACAGAATCTGAAGCAGGCACCAGGCTCACCTGTTAGCACAGAGGGCTTGAACTCACGAACCACAAGATCATGACCTGAGCCGAAGTTGGCTGCTTAACCAGCTGAGCCACCCAGGTGCCCCTATAGCTGGATTTCTAGGTCTCATCACAAAGTTTGGCCACACCCAGAGCCTCCACCCTGTCTATAACTACGTGAGCTAAAACGTGGCTCCTTGCTTGTCTTTTGTGGGTCCTTTTTCTCCCCTCCCCTCCCCTCCCCTCCTCCTTTCTAATACTCTTGCTGTAGCATATGTTGGGAGTCTATTGAACATTCTTAAATGAAAACTATTGCATACTTTCAAATATTCATATTCATTAGTCCCCAGTCAGTACAAATGTCATTCGTGTCCCCTAAAGTGGACAGCACATCCAGTTTGAGGATTTGGTAGCTAATGCCCTGGTATGTTTATTTTGAAATTTGTTTGGTTTGCAATTAACAAAACATAACAACAAAAAAAGTAAGTCCCGTTCTGAAAGTTTGGCTACGGTCCTAGAATTTGTATATGCCTTTGCAATATGCTCCCAGTATACTGCGTGTCTAGTACCCTCAGCCCCTGCGCCGGGCTTCTTCCACTGACCGAATTAGGGATTAAAGGAGGAGGAAATCTCTTCTGCTGCTAGAGGGTGATAAATATTTTAAAATCGTTTTTTAATGTTTATTTATTTTTAAGAGGCAGAGAGACAGAGCATGAATAGGGGAGGGGTGGAGGGAGAGGGAGACACAGAATCAGAAGCAGGCACCAGGCTCTGAGCTGTCAGCACAGAGCCCGATGCAGGGCTCGAACCCACGAACATGAGATCATGGCCTGAGCCGAAATCAGACCCTCAACCAACTGAGCCACCCAGGCGCCCCTTAAAAGAAGTTTTAAAAGTTGTGGTAAAAGGGATGCCTGGGTGGCCCAGTTGGGTAAGCATCTAATTTTGGCTCAAGGCATGATCTCATGGTTACTGAGTTCAGCCCCGCATCAGGCTCTGTGCTGACAGCTCAGAGCCTGGAGCCTTCTTTAGATTCTGTGTCTCCCTCTCTCTGTGCCCCTCCCCCGCTCACTCTTCTCTCTCTCTCTCTCTCTCTCTCTCTCTCTCTCTCTCTCTCTCTCAAATATAAACGTTAAAATTAAAAAAAAATTATGGTAAAACAACATGAAGTTTATCATCTTAACAATTTTATTTTTTATGGGGGCGCCTGGGTGGCTCAGTTGGTTAAGCGTCCGGCATTGGCTCAGGTCATGATCTCAGGTTCGTGGGTTTGAGCCCCACGTCGGTCTCTGTGCTGACAGCTAGCTCAAGAGCCTGGAGCCTGTCTTCAGATTCTGTATCTCCCTCTCTCTCTCTCTGACCCTCCCCTGCTCATACTGTGTCTCAAAAACAAACACACACACAAAAAAACCCATGCTTTAAAATTTTATTTATTTATTTTTAATTTACATCCAAGTTAGCATAGGGTGCGCTGCTTTCAGGAGGAGCTTCCTTAATTAAGGCCCCTGACTCATTTACCCCGTTGCCCCTCGCACAGCCCCTCCAGTAACCCTCTGTTTGTTCTCTATATTTAAGTCTCTTATGTTTTGTCCCCCTCCCTGATTTTATTTTTGCTTCTTTCCCTTATGTTCATCTGTTTTGTATCTTAAATTCCTCATATGAGTGACGTCATATGATATTTGTCTTTCTCTGACTAATTTCACTTAGGATAGTAATCTCTGCTTCCATCCACGTAGTTGCAGGATTTCATTCTTTTTGATAGCGGAGTAATACTCCAGTGTATATATACACCACATCTTTTTTATCCATTCATCCATCAGTGGACATGTGGGCTCTTTCCATACTTTGTCTATTGTCGATAGCGCTGCTATAATCGTTGGGGTGCCTGTGTCCCTTCAAAACAGCTCACCTGTATCCTTTGGATAAATACCTAGTAGTGTAGTTGCTGGGTCATAGGGTAGCTCTGTTTCTAATTCTTAAAAATTTTTTTTAATGTTTTTTATTTATTATTGAGACAGAGAGACACAGAGCATGAGTGGGGGAGGGGCAGATAGAGAGAGGGAGACACGGAATCTGAAGCAGGCTTCAGGCTCTGAGCTGTCAGCACAGAGCCCAACGCAGAGTTCTAACTCACAAACCTTGAGATCATGACCTGAACCGAAGTCGGCCGCTTAACCTACTGAGCCACCCAGGTGCTCCTAATTTTTCTTAATGTTTATTTATTTTTGAGAGAGAGAGAGACACACAGAGCATGAGCAAAGGAGGGGCAGAGAGAAAAGGAGACACAGAATCTGAAGCAGGCTTCAGGCTCTGAGCTGTCAGCACAGGGCCTGATGCGGGGCTCGAACCCACGGACTGTGAGATCATGACCTGAGCCCAAGCTGGATGCTTTACCGACCTAGCCACCCAGGTGCTGCAATATTTCTAATTTTTTGCGGAACCTCCATACTGTCCTCCAGAGCGGCTGCACCGGTTTGCATTCCCACCAGCAGTGCCACAGAGATCCTCTCTCTCCGCATCCTCGCCAACATCTGTTGTTCCCTGAGTTGTTCATGTTAGCCGTTCTGACGGGTGTGAGGTGGTGCCTCAGTGTGGTTTTGATTTGTATTTCCCTGATGAGGAGTGACGTTGAGCATCATTTCATGTGCCTGTAGGCCATCTGGGTGTTCTCTTTGGAGAAGTGTCTGTTCATGTCTTCTGCCCATTTCTTCACTGGGTTATTTGTGTTTTGGTTGTTGAGTTTGATAAGTTCTTTATGAATTTTGGTTACTAACCCGTTATCTGATATGTCATTTGCAAATACCTTCTGCCAGTCCGTCGGTTGCCTTTTAGTTTTGCTGATTGTTTCCTTCGCTGTGCAGAAGCTTTTTATTTTGATGAGGTCCCAGTAGTTCATTTTCGCTTTTGTTTCCCTTGCCTCCGGAGATGTGTGGAGTAAGAAGTTGGTGCGGCCAAGGTCAGAAGGTTTTTGCCTGCTGGATTTTGAGGGCTTCCTGTCTTACATTCAGGTCTTTCATCCATTTGGAGTGTACTTCTGTGTGTGGTGTAAGAACGTGCTCCAGGTTCATTTTCATGCCCAGCACCACTTGCTGAAGAAACTGTCTTCATTCCCTTGGAGATTCTTTCCTGCTTTGTCAGGAATGAGTTGGCCATACGCTTGTGGGTCCATTTCTGGGTTCTCTGTTCTCTTCCATTGATCTTAGTGTCTGTTTCACATCTTGGTGATCACAGCTTTGTAACACAGCTTGAAGTCTGGGATCGTGATGCCTCCAGCTTTGGTTTTTTTTTTTTTTTTTCCAAGATTGCTTTGGCTATTCGGGGTCTTTTCTGGTTCCATACAGATTTTAGGATTGTTTGATCTAGCTCTGTGAAGAATGCTGATAGGGATTGCAATTTTATTTATTTATTTTTTAAAACTTTGCTTATTTTGACAGAGGGCATGTGAGTGGGGGAGAGAGAGAAAATGCTAAGCAGACTCCGTGCCGTCAGCGCTGAGCCCGGCGTGGGGCTCAGTCCCACGAACTGTGAGATCATGACCTGAGCCAAAACCTAGATGGGAAGCCTAACCTATTGAGCCACCCAGGCACCCCCCAGCTTAACGATTTTAAGGAGTACAAAGTTCATTTATACTAAGTACATTTCCAATGTTTCCGGCCATCACCATTACCTATCTCTACATCTCTTTCATGTTGAGGAATGGAGAGTCTGTATGGTAAGATATTTTGTATATACAAATACATCTAAGAAGCTGACATAGTAAAATTTTTAGGGTAGAAGGTACAACAGTGACGTATCACTATTTTGATTTGTATTCTCCACTTCAGAATTTCTCTCCATTTTCAGCTAACATTTATATGGCATTTTGTTATAAATATTCTCATTTAATATTTAAAACTTATGAGAGGTAGACATTCATATCCCCATTTTATGAATGAAACTGGTGGGGCCCCTGGGTGGCTCAGTCGGTTAAGCATCTGACTTCAGCTCAGGTCATGATCTTGTGATGTGTGGGTTCGAGCCTCGTGTCGGGTTCTGTGCTGACAGCTCAGAGGCTGGATTCCGCTTCGGATTCTCTGTCTCCTTGTCCTTCTCTGTCCCTCCCCCGTTCACAGTCTGTTTCTTTAAAATAAAGAAATGTTAAAAAACATTGAACTGGTCATCGCGGAGAGGTAACAGCGGAGTCAAGATTCCACCTCAGTGCTCTTGGTCTCAGACCCTGTCTGCTTCCATTAAACTGCAGTTCCAAAGACTGACCAACATTTTCCTTCCTTATCTATCTGTCCTGTCTGTCTCTTTCGGGGGAGGCTGGGATCCGTGTTGAGAAGGTGAGTGGTGGCGTTTTGTTCTGAGTTACGGGTCTTGCTCTGACAGCCCCGTGTGTGTGGTCATCTCCTCAGATCAGGGACTCTTGTGCTTTGCCTAAACACTTACTAGATGTGGCAGAGGTCTATTCAAATATTGCTTTAAAAACTGCCTGGAATTGTATTTAAATTGCTTCTAGTATTCACTAATTAAATTGCAGATTGTTTCTCCCGGGGGATTTTGCAGGAGGCTGGGTTTCTCCAATTGTTTGTGTTGGCCAAGGACGAAGTCAGTCTTCTGCATTGTAGGGGCGTGGAAAAATCCTGCCGGATGGCCTCCATCAGTCCGCAATCCTCCTAACAGCGGACCTACTAAAAAAAAAAATCAGTCTGTTTTCTTCTTTTTGGCAAGACAGAGCATGGGCTTTTGTTTTATTTTTTATTTGTGTATTTTGAGGCCGGACCTGAAAATACTTGGAGGGGCCTTCAATACGATGGAGGCCCTTGCCTGCTATCGAATGCATCCGCTTCCGTGGTCTGCACGGATTTTATCACGATCAGGACACTGGAATTCAGATATTTTAAAACCATCTGTGCATCTCCCACCTGGCTGCCACGGTTTTTAAACCTTTAATCCGTCCTGTGAAGAGGGAAGCCTAGCAACCTGATTGGTCCAGAACTTCCTCTCCGGCTCTCGCCAGGTCCATTGCCTTGCTGTCCTGTTTACGGAACGGTCCTTCTTTGCTCTTTGATTCACAGAGAGAGGGAAGAAAAAGCAGATTGGAACAAGGAATGCGAAAGAGCTCAGTGTCAGGGGCTTTTCACAGTGTGGCCCTCATGTCATTTATTTATGTATTTATTTTAAAAAATTTTTCTTATTTTAAGTCATCTCTATACCCCGTGTGGGACTTGAACTCACAACCCCGAGATTAAGAGTCACCTGCCCTACAGACCCAGGCAGCCAGGCACCCAGACTTTGAAGTTCTTGACCAGCAATGCTTGCTTGCTTTGAAAATGTAAATCATCTCCGCTGCCCTGAAAAAAAAAAAAAAAACGCACAACAGTTCCAATGTAGTGTTCCCTGGTATCTGCAGACGATAAAGACCGTCCGCTCAGAGTGAGTAGATTTCTGACACCTGTGAGCACGGGTTTCAGGACGGTGTCACTGCTGAGCCTTTCCACATCCACTATCCCATTTAATTTTTTTTAAATGTTTTAAAATTTATTTTTGAGAGACAGAGAGAGAGAGCGTGAGCAGGGGAGGGTCAGAGAGAGAAGGAGACACAGAATCTGAAGCAGGCTCCAGGCTCTGAGCCAGCTGTCAGCACAGAGCCCGACACGGGGCTCAAACCCATGAACCTGAGATCATGACCTGAGCTGAAGCCAGACGCTCAACCGACTGAGTCACCCAGGCGCCCCTCCACTATCCTTTTTAATTGCAACCCGGTGAGGAAGCTGGTGTTCGTCCCATGTTACAGATGAGGGAAGTGAGGTTCAGAGAGGGTACGAGAAGACTTCCGGAAGGTCGCACTGGTAATACAAGCCAGATGTGGGATTGTGTCCATTCTGTGATGTAAGTGCTCGGCATCTGAAGAAAAGCAACACTAATTTTTACAAGATCGTTGCGGAGATTAATGTCCTCTAGACTTGCGCCATCCCGTGGAAGCAAGGCAGGCGTATGGATGTTAAAGACGGTGTCAGATAAAAAGTAAGAATTGAGTTCCGCTCAACGATGTGCTACTGTTGGCAGAGCTGGAGTGGGGAGCTGTCAGGCTCCCCAAGTCCTGGATGGGACATGGCATGCTTTTTCAAATCCCGGGTCTCTGAGTGACCCTGGAGAGTTGGTGAGAACGAGTTTGTCACCAGCATAAATAATCAGACAGCAGGTGGATGTGTTTGAAGCCACCCAGAGATCCCCACAGGCAGCTCCTGAGAAGGGGGAAGGGTGTGTGGAGAAACGGAGGCTGCTTGGTGTGCAGGATGGAAGAGGGGTGAGGCTGAGCACCCCAGATCGAAACTACTGCAGCAAATAACAGAACCGGAAGTGAGTCATTTCCATCTGGATCCATTCGGAAAACTGGAACCTGTAAACTAGAACCCCAAGAGCAAACACATCACCCCTGGTTCTGTCAGATCAAAATGGAGGACCGACTCTAAAATGGACTTTTCAGCGGGCGCCTGGGCTGCTCCTTCACTTGAGGGCCTGACTCTTGATTCCGCTTCAGGTCGTGATCTCACAGTTTATGGGACCGAGCCCCTTGTCAGGCTCTGCGCCGACAGCGTTGAGCCTGCTTGAGATCCTCTCTCTGTCTCTGCTTCTGTCTCTCTCTCAAAATAAATAAATAAACTTAAAATGGACTATTCACATGCATATTTCCATGTTGAGACACCTTATGCCATATAAATCATGTTGTAGGTAAAGACCTACGTTAGCCTTGTGTGTTTAATGTACTTTAAAAACCTTTCCACAGAATGTCATACCACTTTATTGTTAGGTATAAATTCTAGTTACTATTTGGAATGAAATGTAGGTATTTTGTGCTTAATATTGTTTTCTGGCATTAGGTTTTTTTTTTTTAAGTTTATTCATTTTGAGAGAGAGAACAGTGAGGGAGGAGCAGAGAGAGAGAGTAAGAGAGAGAATCCCAAGCAGACTCCTCACCATCTGGGCAGAGAGCCCCACAGGGGGCTCGAACTCCCCGAATGTGAGATCACCACCTGAGCCAAACTCAAGACTCGGATGCTTAACCCACTGACCCACCCAGGCGCCCCCCCCCCCCAGTATCAGTTTTAAAGAGATTATATAGGGGACCCGGCGTGGTGTTCTCTAGCTGTGCTGCGGTGTTTCCGAGCCGCTGAGGGTTCCGTAACCTGTTGCAGGGTAGGGGTGAAGTCCTCCCCGGGAGGGTGGGTGGAGGTCAGTAGGAATAAAATGTTACTGCTGATTTCTGAATGTCAAGTCACAGTAATTGTTTATGTATGCATGTATGTATGTATGTATTGTTTATCTTATTCATAATTCAGGTGTTCCAGACATTCATTATTTGGTTGCTTTTTTTTTCCTTTTATTTGCTGCCTCTTTTCATGGGAGCCTCGTGCTCTGGCATTCACCTGCTAATACGGATCTTTTAATCACATTTTAGATGAAAGGGCGTGGGAAAAGATTTTGACACCTCTCATTAGACAAATGGAAATTGTGTCCTATTCGTATGCAAAAATGTTTTTTTCACTGAAAGTAGCAGGGTTTCATTTATTTGGGAACGTGTGTGTGTGTGTGTGTGTGTGTGTGTGTGTGTCTGTCTGTCTGTCTGTCTGTTTTCTGGGCTTCTGTGAGAACTTTTTGAAAGGAAGGGATCTTCGCCCCAAGAAGAAACCCACACCCTCACATGCACGTAAGATTGTGTTCTTCATCCAATTTCAATGGTGGATTCATCCCTGACCTCTTGGTTATGAGTCCGTAGTTCTGAAATATCCAAAGTCAGTGGCTTTGTGCACTGGCTCTTTGGTCCCCGGAGAAAAGGGACCTGTTGAGGTGGGACCTGGCCTTTGGAGGTTGTATGAGACAGTAGGAGAGCTGGACATTTCTAGAGTTCATGGGCACACTTTCTGGAGAAAGACTATATCGTCGCGATGATGGCCTGGTGAGAAATGGAGCCATGGCCTGGTGTTTTGTTCTTGACTTGGAACACCCACTAAACGTGGAGATTCGCACTACCGAGGGCAGTGCAAACAAACACCGGTATCTGTTTATAGCCACGCTGGACTCCGAGCGTAAAGCACAGAGAAAGCCTGGAAGGAAGGGACCGTGTCCGAGTGATGTGCGTTCAGGGTGCTCTTGTATGTGGTCACGCATGGGATCTGGGAATGGAGGAGACCAGGAGTCCTTAGACGTCTCCTGGGAGGAGATGAGTTTGGGGGTGTTGCCTCGTCTTGAATGTACTGGATTTAAACTACTTTCCCCCATGGCATTCCAACCGTGAATCCCACCCCTGGCCCCTCAGCGCGGCAGGAAAACCTAGAAGCGCTTTGTCCTCAGGGAGGAGGGGTCTCTTTCACTCCTCACTTCCTCACTTGCTGTTGAGAGATGCAGCAAGATACAGGATAAATTCCGTGCCGACTTTGGCCTGCAAGGAGCCAGCACTGTCGCCTTGGGCCACATGGACCCCCCTGCCAGCAGTATGTGCTAAACGGCCACAAACAGCAGCAGCAAAACATGACTTGTACACTCCAGGAATCCCTTGCTTCTGTGCCCATGCCGTCTATAAGTCACGCCTTATGGTCGCCTTAGTTCGCACACCAGACCGAAAAGCTCTTAATTAGGTCAGCACAACTTTTCCAGCACAACTCACTAGTCCTTTTCCTACTAAAGCAAGCCAAGCACGTTGCTGGTATTCAGCAAATAGTTGCTGAGCAAATATTAAAAAGGCCAGATAGCTACTGTCCCGTAAAATCTCTAAACATTCCCGTCTGAATGGTTTCCAACTCCTGATCAAGTTGGAACAGCGATTTAAGGTTATGTTGTCAAAGCCCGAGCCCTTTACTTGTCCTGACGATTAGTCTTGTAACTTATCCTAAGTCTGCAGAGCAGGTAATCTGTAGTGTTGGCCTTCTGAGTTTCCCATCGATGATTATGATGCGGAGAACCCTACCATTCATGTTCTGGTAGTTTTATTGCATGGCTTTAGTCATAAGAACACCAGCACTTAGCAGGTGTTCAATAAATATTTATTATTGGATGAAGGAATGAACAGGGCAACAATGCTACTAAGTATCTAACAAAGTTGAGGGGTTTTTTATTTATTTATTTGTTGAGTTGTTTTTATTAAAACTACTTGCCAGACACTGACAAGGGGGTCAGAACATGTAAATCCAGTTACACAGGTTACACTAGGTCTAAGTGGTTTTCTTTTCCCACCAAGCTGCAAGTAACCTAGATTCAGTATTTTAAATGTTTGCTGTTGTTCCTGTTTTATTTACACTGTTGCACACTATTTTTTTTTAATGTTTGTTTATTTTTGAGAGAGAGAGAAAAACAGAGCATGAGCAGGGGAGGGGCAGAGAGGCAGACACAGAATCGGAAGCAGGCTCCAGACTCTGAGCTGTCAGCACAGCGCCCAGTGAGGGGCTTGAACTCACGAACCTTGGAGATCATGACCTGAGCTGAAGTCGGACGCTTAACCAACTGAGCCACCCAGGCGCCCCCCCAGCGCTGGCTACTGCTCTTCTGGCATGGGTCCTGTGTAAGCCAATTTAAAAGGAGCGCGGATTACAAACTGGTCTCAGATCCCAGAGTCTAAATGCTTAAATGAGAAGCACTTCAGGTTCACCTTGGTTTCCCTTAATTCAAAGCAAACGAATACACAAACTTACATTTAGGAAGAGCTCATTTTCCGAAAAGATTCTGCGCTGATGTGGAGACCGTCACCATGCCCTACACTAAGTTTTCTTTAAGCCTCCCTGATAATTTGTCGGAGTGGATGAAACAGCTCCTCCGGCCAACCACGGTTCCCATTTACCTTGTACCTCAGATCTCTCCACTGAGATGTGGGTGTAGATATTTACCTGCTTTCACCCATTCAAAAGCACCCAGTGCCCACAAGGGAAAATCCAAACTGCTCTGCACGGAGGCTGGGAAACCCTTCTAGAGCGTCCACGCATCTCCGAGTCATCGCCAACCACTCCTGGATCCTGCATCCAGGACACTACTCCGAGATCTCCACGCCTTCCTCTGAGCCTTGCACAGTCTCTTCCTCTGCTTGGACCATTGCCCATTCCTATTGCATTCCGCACCTTGTCCTTGAACCTGGCACAGGCTCCCCAGTCCTGGGCAAAATCAACTGTTCCTTGGTCCGTCCTTGCCTTTCCTCTTTCAGGTTGTTGAACACAGTAGTCATAGCAAATGACCCCTCGTGTGTCTATCTCCCCAGCCAATGGGAAAGCTGCTTTTCAAGCAGATAACAACATCTTACTCATATTTATATCTTGGCATAGGAAATAATCCCTAGCAGGTGACAGTCAAAACGATTTTAATGAATTGAATGAATGAATCCATTTCGTCCCTCACAAAGTGCCAGACTCTTACCGGGCATCGGCACTGGGAATTTGGTGTTGAACTCTGCAGACTCAGCCCTGGTCTTCCCAGAGTTTGCGTCCTGGGAAGGGGTCTGTGCACACAGCCGTGGCCTGGGAGCGTAGTGGGCGAGTGGGTCAGCAGGGCTGTGTATTGTGGACTGCAAGGAAACACTTCTTGGTCGCGGCGCCTGGGCGGCTCAGTCGGTTAAGCATCCGACTTCGGCTCAGGTTATGATCTCACGGTTCGTGGGTTCGAGCCCCGCATCAGGCTTTGTGCTGACAGCTCAGAGCCTCAAGCTTGCTTCTGATTCTGTGTCTCCCTCTCTCCCCTGCTCACACTCTCTCTCTGTCTCTCAAAAATAAATAAAAAATAAAAAAAGTTTAAAAAAAGAAAAGATTTCTTGGAGAAAGTGCTATCTAAGTAGTTACTTGATCAAGAGGAAGAGTACATCAAAGAAAGGGACAGGAGGGGAATTGATGGCCCAGGGAGGCTGTGCCAGAGCCCAGGGTGAGTGTGAGTGTGTGTGCGCTTGCGCTTGACCGGGCTGTGCCAGGAGGTGTGGGATGGAAGCAGAGAGAAGTGGGCGCTGGGCAGAGCCGGATGGCGCTTGGGGCCCCGTTCGGGTGATGGGGATTCACTCTAATGCCAGTGGGAGATCTGCCTCCCAGAAAGGTCAGGGTAGCCTGTGTGTGAAGAGAGCGTGGGGTGAACTTGACACACCGGACAGACCTTGCCCTAATCAGGTTGGAAGATAGCCCAGTCGGGGCGGGGTGTAGGACCCCCAGTCCAGGCTGCCGCGGGAAGGCCTTAGGGAGGAGGACTTAAATCGGACGTGGGGGCGCCTGGGTTGCTTAAGCCTCTGACTCTTGATTTCTGCTCAGGTCCTGACCTCATGGTTTCTTGAGAGAGAGCCAGCCCTCAGGCTCTGTGCTCACAGTGTGGAGCCTGCTTGGAATTTTCTCTGTCTCCCTCTCTCTCTGCTCCTTCCTCACTCGGGCTCTCTCTCTTTATCTCTCAAAATAAACTAAAAAAAACCTTAAAAAAATAAATCCATAGGACTTGGTGACCGCCTGGAGGCGGGGATGGTGAGCAGCTCCAGGGAAAAGACACTGTTCTACCCTCTGGGAAACAGAACCCTCATCTGTCGAGTGGGCATTATTTTCAGTGTAATCCAGAAGTAATGAGAACAAGTGATCTAAGAAATCTTGACTCTCCTGCTAGCTCAGCCAGGGGACAGATGCATTTGGAGAAAGGAAAGGGATAAATTCAGAAGGGTGACTGCTCCAATTCTGATTTTTCTCTCTGCTTTTGAATTTCAAGGCCAGTCGAATATGCCTCATTAGCTTGAGGGAGACTGTGATCCTGTAATCCGTTTCATTTCCAGGGACCTAGGGAGACGTGCGCGTCTTTGGAGAAGGTGATTTTTGCAGCCTTTGAATACAAGTAGTTCCAATTCCACCTTTACCTGAAAATCCGTGGTGTCTGGTGTTTATCGGAAGCCAGTCACCACCCTTCCGCCTGGTCACCGGTGCTCGTTTTTTATGCCTGTCACTTTGAGCCAAATACTCTCTAATGGTCCCCAACTGCTGGATTCCAAGCCCCCATTCTCTTGGATCTTCAATTTTTTTTCAATTAAAAAACCCACAAAAGATGTCTTCTAGAAAAGCACATTTGATTTGTTGCCGAATTAAAATTTTTCTCCTTCTGAACGTGTCATCTGGGTCATTACAGGAAAAATGTAGTCCGTGATGCTGGACAGTTTGGCCTTTTTAATATGTTTTAAATACAAAATATAAAAATTGCCGCCGCTCTGTGAAAAGAATGTATAGCTGGAATTTTAATTTGATTATCTTTCCCAATTTTCTCAGGCTTTGACAGGCAAGGCCTTGTTTGAACAGCTGCGCTCCTGTAAATCTCAGTAACAAATGAATGAGGGATGATTCTGTGTAGCAAGTCAGATGAAAGGGCCTTCCTAAGAAAGACAGATCGTTAAAAGAAGGAAGAAAAACTAGCAAATATTTGAGCAGTTTGGCAATGATTAAAAAAATAAAGCGGTTTACTCTAATAATTCTTTTCTAACGATCTTAAAATATGCTGTCATTAATAGAGAAAACTCCTTATTTTATTTAGGTTTTAATGCTGCGTGGAAATAAAATTTAAAACTAGAGTCCGCAGGAAGGGAGGAATGCTAAAACACGGCATAAAAAATAGGAACGGAGTCCATTTTCTATTATCTGGAATTTTCTACCATCTGTATGTGTCCTAGGTTACCCTCGAGCTGGGGTTGAGGGATGGGAGGGGGAGCAGGAGGGCTGTGAAATATGTCTGCCTCCAATCACAAAGAGATCCAATTAACATGTGAAAAGATATTTGAAAGAGGTATGGGGTGGAAAGGCTTTTGGCTTCCAATGTCTTACCTACTGGATAGATTGGAAAGCAAAAAAATAAAGCGAGAGTAAATTCAGGGAAACATCGATTCACCCAACTGAATAAACAACTTACTGAATTTGCTAATCTAATTAATCAAACTCTGCTTCTCCTTTCCAAAGTAGATTCACAGGCAGTAAAATAAATTAAGTCAACATTTTTTTTTTTTTTTTTTACTCTCCACTTACTAAAAATAAGCTTTCTTTCCCTGGGTAAATCGGTCATTTAAATTCCCACGGCTATGCTCTCTCAGTCCATTGGCAGGAAGCAATTGTATGGATGTAAAATTGTTTCTCTGCAGATTACAGAGCTTGGGTTCTGAGTGTGACATCTCAGCCTTCCTACCTTAACTGATGAACAAAATAAATATTAACTGAGGTTATTTTTTAGAGATAAGTAGCCTATGGATGATTTGGATTTGCAGATATGGGAGCCTGTGACTTACAGGTATATCTTTTATGTAGCTCAGAACTGTCATGACGTAGGAAATGATGACTTTAGGAGAAAAATTCTGGGAAAGGCAGGGTACTTAAAATTTGAAAACAGGAGTAAGTGTGAACATTTAGATACCAAAGTAGTAAAAATATTTCAGTTTCAGGAGTCTGCAGATCTGGAGCTTCATGTTGAGTTTCCCTAACTTTAAACCCCTAGAATAAGATGGTCTTCAGGTTGCTCGTATGTAAATATACGGTATAGTAACTTTGTATATACGTGCATTCGCATAAATACAGTATACAAGGAAGGCGAAGGACAAAGTAAACAGGGAAGGAAACAAATGAAAAGATTGCCAAGTGATGAAGGACCAGTGTTTTGTAAGTTAGGTAAAATACAGTCTGTGGATCTTCTAGGTTACAAGTCAAGTGTGAGGCAAGGTGGCCTCACTTGGTTTCTTTTTAAGAAAATTTTTAATGTTTGTTTATTTTTGAGAGAGAGAGAGGGTCAGAGTGCTAATTGAGGAGGGGCAGAGAGAGACACACACAGAATCGGAAGCAAACTCCAGGCTCTGAGCTGTCAGCACAGAGCCTGACGTGGGGCTCAAACCCGCAAACTGTGAGATCATGACCTGAGCTGCAGCCGGATGCTTAACCGACTGAGCCACCCAGGCATGGCACCAGGACGAGGAAATCAGACTGCAGATTAGAATGGAGAAGGAGGGCACTGTTCCCATTAAAGTTCTGTCTACACGTCTGGCATTACCTTGCCCTCAGCATGAACGGGCACGTTTCCAAGGGAGAGTCCAAGTGGAAAGTGCTTCCAGAGAACTTCTTACTGCCACCAACCCCTAGTCACCTTGCTGGCGCCCTCCCCTTGAAGATCAAAGAATCCCCCCAGGACTGCCTTCACCCACATTTCCTTCTCTGATGGACCTCTTCCTATTCTTTGCAGTCTTATTCACCTTCGGATATTATGCGCAAAACTCACTTATATGCTCAACTAATCTTAATTAAAATGTAAGGGAAGATTAGGGGATGATCAAATGAAGTTCTGAATATACTTGAGTAGTCGGGCACCAGTTTAATGGATTAAGCAGTTCTTGGAACTGCTTCCTTTCTGACAGTAAGTCTTAGTCGCGCTGTCATTTCTTAATACCCTCTCCTACTTTCGTGTGTCGGCTCAACGTTTTCTTTTAACTTACAGATAATTTTGCTCTCTGGAAACTCTGCCCACCTCTTTGACTTCGGGTCAGAATTGCTTTCCTCACAGTTGTAAAACATTAGAATGGCCTTCTGCGGTGGGCTGTGGCATCGCATGTAAGTTATTCTCTTTTTTTTTTTCCAGAATGTGTTGGGTTTTCATGTGTAGATCTGGTTGTGTAGATAGCCATACTAGATTGCTTTCTGATAATTTACGTTGTAATGTATCAAGGTATCCTTGACATTCAAATTGGGGATTGCGTTCACCTGATGCAGGTGAAGATGATACGCATTAACTTGTTTTCATGGTGATGGCCAAGTCATCCTTAAAACTTCACCAAGTTTCCTGTGACATTTACCCCACACCTGCCCCCCCCCCCCCCCACGGTCAGGCGTTAGTAAGTACCGGTGTTCCTTCATGTGAAGCATGGAGCAGTGTGCCTAGGACCACATAAGTGCACTTGTAAATGTTGGCTCTCACTGTTACTACTTTCAGTATTTACAGTCAAAATATTTATTTTTATATTTAATTCTATTTTTATTTTATCATAACTATTTGTATATTCTCTGTGCGTTTATAGGCCACTCATACATACTTGAAATGTATTCAAGTAACCATAAAAATGTTATTTAAAAAAAATTATTTTTAAATGTTTATTTTTTTACGGGAAGCACAGAGGCAGAGAAAGAGAGGGAGACAGAGAATCCGAATCCAGCTCTGTGCTGTCAGCAGAGAGCCCAATGTGGGGCTTGAACCCACCCACGCATTGTGAGATCATGACCTGAGCTGAAGTCGGACACTTAACTGACTGAGACGCCCAAGTGCCCATAAAAAAATTGATCTCTAAAAAACCTTTTATTTCTTGCCTGCCTTTGATGAAGTCAAAGTCTCTGTCCTTCAGGGGATGAGGGTTTACCTTTTATAAGAAATGTTTCATTCTGTAACATATTCATTTATGTCTTCTTGATTGTGAGTTCATTTGCTGTCAGAATCATGGGAGCCAAAAATACTCACATCACCTTTCCTGGCAATAGTTGAGGATTAGAATGATAAATCACCAAGTGCTTTGCATTGATAACGCTACTTTTATTTTCAAAATTTTACTAGCACTTAGCACAGTATCTTAATAAATCCAGCGACCTATTATCAGGCCATTTATTTTCAACATGGGGCTCTGAATGCCTTCTCATTGAAGAATATGTCTTCAGTGAGGTGGCCCCAGAAGGGACAGAGCATCATGCTAAAAGGTTGACCATTGCTGACTTTTCTGACCACCTTTTCTTTTTTTTTTTAATTTTAGGGAGAGAGAGAGAGAGTCTGTGTGTGTGTGTGTGTGTGTGTGTGTGTGTGTGTGAGAGAGAGAGAGAGAGAGAGAGTCTGTGTGTGTGTGTGTGTGTGAGAGAGAGAGAGAGCGAGAGAGAAAGAGAGAGAATCTCCAGCAGGCTTCACGCTTGGTGTGGAACCTCATGCGGCAGTCAGTCTGATGAGCCATGAGCTCATGACCTGAGCCAAAATCAAGAGTCAGACGCTCAACCTACTGAGCCACCCAGGTGCTCCCCTCACCAGTTTTATAATAAGATATAACTGACCTACAATATCATGTAGATTTAGGGTGGATAGTATAATGATCTGATAGCAGCACGCATCACAAAATGATTACTGCGTTAAGTTTAGTTAACATCCCTCACCTCCCGTAGCGTTTTGTGACCTAGCATAGCATACGCACGTAGCATAATGAGAAGTTACCTTAAAAATACTGTATTTGGTTCTGGATCCATTTGGGCATAGTGGTCGCTGCAGTATATTGACATTCCTGTTTACGCTTTACGAGGTCTAATAACCGTTGTTACCATTGTCCCAATATCTCCCTACCGTCAGCACCTCCCGTTACCTAGAGCTCCACTATCGCTTGGCTCATGTCAGCCTTAGGATAATTCTGTGAGACCTGGAGGACAGTGGGTTCTTCATTATTTTATGGACGTAGGCAACCTTCCCAGGTAATAACGATTTCACTACGATCGTGACAGGAATAACTAGCATCAGGGCTCAGATCCAGGGTTCTTCAGTTTAAATCCACTGTGTTCACCAGCAGACTGTCATGGCTGGAGTAGACAGGTGAGGAACCCGGGACTCCTTCAGTGTGGAAATACAACTGCTGTCTTTTCGTGCCTGAAAGCTTATTCTGTAAATGGGGCATGAATGAGTCTTAATTTGAAATTTCTCAGGGTGAATCTTTGAGTGTATAGGAATTATGTCTACATGTATTTTGACTCAATAAAGAAATTTATTTGTGGTCTACAGGACCACCGATGAGACATTCCTGGCCACACCCTTGTGCTCTGGCCTCTGCCCACGTATTGGCCTCATTTCATTAAGTTCTTTCCAGCCTGATTCACTACTCATTGGTTTTTTTTTCTACCGCAGGACCTTTGCACTGCTAGACCCTCTGCCTAGAATGCTATTCCCCCTTTTGTACCTTTGCTTAGATCTTACAGATCTCTTAGGTCATCCTTACAGTTTCTTGCCCAGAGAAGACTTCCCAGAAAGAATGAATGTTGTGTAACAACCTCAGTAAATGGGTCAGGGTCCCTAATTGGAAGCAACAGAAAGGGACTCCGAGCACAAGTGATCTATTGAAAGGGTATTGGGCAGTTCATGGGAGAGAGGCCTTTTGGGAGGGCAGAAGGCCTGCGCACGTGGCTATGTTTTCAGGAGCCATGTCCAAAACCAGGCCAGAGAAATGGCCGGAAGAGGAGTGGCTGCCACCTGCTCTGACCCCCGGAGCACCAGGCGCTGTGGTCTACACCGCTGCCAGGAAGTCTGCCGTGTGGCATCGGCTGTCTGCGGTAGTGCCGCTCAGCCCTGGGGGCTCTGCCCTGCAGCCAGCCTCGGCCCCGACCCCAGGCCCCTCGGTTGCCGTCCCGACCCATAGAAGGGAATCACATCCACACCAGTGTGTCGTGTCCTTCCTCAAGCTGCTCACGTGTGAATCCCAGTTTTGCTAGGGGGAGTCTCATTGGTGGCACTCAGGTCACCCTAGCTGCCAAGGAGCCTGGAGAAGGGACTGTCCTAAGTTCAGGAAGCCGGAAGTTACCCAAGTACATTACGGCTCTTGGAAAGGCATTCACTGGCCAGATCACTTCGGTGCGGAGGTGGGTGTTCTCATCTGTATTATGTGCCCATCACTCCAACCTCCCAGTGTTGTTGTAAGGATTATGTCATTTGCGAAAGTGCTGAGTAAACTGTACAGAGAGATGGAGGCATAAAATAATAGCATTCTTTTGCCATGACTTATATATTTGGCCAAGACATAACATTGAACACTTAAGCAGTGGATTAATCTTCAATTCACTTTAGAGGTTTTAAAAATATGAAGGATCATCTGTTTCCCCAAAAAGCATTTTAAATGTTTGGGAGAAATTGAAAAAGCAAAGCACTTTTTCATATCAAAGTGCTTCCTTTATAAATGTATATTATCTCCACATTTTTGTTTGGTAATGGAAACATACAGAATAATGCCAAACATAGAAATCATAGTGTAAAAAAATGTGGGTGAGTTTTCAGCTCCTCTTGACTTCTTTCTGAATTTTAAGTCTTTGCTCTAATCCAGTTTTTACTGCAGTTTCATGGTGAAGACAGCCCTCTTGTTCCAAAATAGACAATGGGCTGATTCAGCCCTCAGTGCCCTCTACATTTGGGTTTTCTGCCGTGGCCCTTGGTGACTCTATTGGCAGGATGATTATCTCAGAAAAAATGGAGACGTGACGCTGAGTTTTTAGCACAAGTAATAGTTGTGTAAATGTGGGTGTGCATGTAAATGCCTGTAGCAGTTGCCAGATTTACTGGTGCTAAAGCCGTGGGAGTCTTTCACAATGATTCTTGCCTTCATCTGTACGAAGCTCGCTCATAGGAGAAATCAATAACAACGCAGTTTCCGAGGAGGAAGAGCCGGGCAGGGCTGTTTTCCCATTGGACAGAAGTGTTTCTCTGTAAAACATATCAGAATTCTGAGTGATGCTATCTGGTTGGCTTTCTTTTGCGATACATATTAAATTAAAAATAATATGTCGCTAAGAAAAGTAAAACACGACCCACCCTTGCACTACCAAACGTTGGGTTATAATTCTTGCTTGGATTGTCTGATTTCTGTCCTCTTTGAGTTGTCTTTCCTTCAGGAATATGGAGACTTCTAAGATAAGAGCTTTCAGACCGACACCTTCATCCTCCATTGAGTTGTGTCCTAGATTACTGAGTTTCTCATGTTGAATTTGGAAGATTTTGCTCTCAACATGCATACTCTGCTTTTAACTCCTCAACCCTCTACTACTTCCCTGCACACATGCACACCCTCACAACACTCATTTACGCTGAACCTCAACAGGACCTTTGTTTAAGACATATCCTGACACTAGGTTGTAGTAAAGGTCTTGGCCCAGAAGTAGAAGTCACCTTACGGATACCACACAGTCAACAGGACTCACTCAAGGTAAACAGTAAACTAGTAAACAGTAAATGTTGGTGATTCTAGATGGATTTCAGTTATATGGGTGAGCATTTATGTGATCTGGGAATGTCTTCCAGCTTAAAAGTTAAAAGTTCTATCTCTCAAAATACCTCCTGAGCCTAAGGGTGCTGTTGGTTGGGGAAGGGGCCTGTTTCCACCCAGGAGAAAATAAACTATTCAGAGCGGGAGCTCTTTGCTTTTATTGGTTATGTTGAAAGTGACTCTGCAGAGGAGTCCTCAGGTGACGTAGTGGGTGTGTTGGGATCGCCTTTTATTTTATTGACTCACAGAATTCTTAGATTACTCGCCACCACGTGGTATTGACAAACCATAAAATCCTTAGAGAACCTGTTCAGTAGCGCCTTACAAAGAATTATCTTGTTAATAAACTTCGCCTCATTTGGAATTCAAGTTTAATTAAAAGGGAAAAGTAAATGATTATGTAAAGATTTTTCCTCGTTTCAGTTTATCTCCTTTAGAAAAAAATTTTTTTAATGTTTTTAATTTATTTTTGAGAGACAGAGAGAAACAGCGCGAGCAGGGGAGGATCAGAGAGAGAGGGAGACACAGAATCTGAAGCAGGCTCCAGGCTCTGAGCTGTCGGCACAGAGCCCAATGTGGGGCTCGAACCCATGAACCTGAGATCATGACCTGAGCTGAAGCCGGACACTTAAACCAACTGAGCCACCCAGGCGCCCCAGTTTATCTCCTTTTATTGTCTCTTTGCTTTTTCTCTAAAATCAAAGATAGATTTTATTTCAAACCCCATGTTTGCAAGGTGAATTTTTGCAGCATCTGCTGTGATACCTACCTATTTTGTTGTTAAATCTTGGACTAAAGAAAAAGATTTTTTTTTTAATTAGAAAGGTTAAGAAGGTGTTCTGAAGTAGAGTCTGAGGGAGGTAAAAATGAAAAACAAATCTCTGTTATCCAGGGATTTTAGTTTCTGAGGATGCTGTTTGAAGATAATGATAGTTTATGGACTCTTTAAAGATGTTTTCTTATAAGAGTTGCCAGATAACAGATTAGTTATCTGAGCGCCGTTTGAAAGGCCTTTTGAAATTGTCCGGGTGACAATACTACCTCACGGTACTTAGAAAGCTCCTTTGAAGTTGGATTTTTATATTGGAAAACCAGAAAACATTTTCCTTTTCTTCTTTTATTAAACAGAGAGTAATACATGGACCAAAGGGTTTGGTGAAATGGTAGAGAAGAAACACACTGTTTATTTTTCACGATCGACTCGGCTTTTCATCTCAGCCGTTGTGGGGTGCAGGAAGTTTCTGAATTCAGATTCGTACCATAACACGTATGATGCTTTTTGTAAATTATATGTAGGTACCAAGTGCGCACGGCCACGCCTCCAAATCTGAGGGCCTCCACGTCTCCCCGTGGACGTCAGGCCTGCCGCTCCCAGGCTTGGTCGTTGAGAGCTTTGGATTGAGAGAAACGTTGTAGGTCGTGGGACCTTCCTGCACAGCCTTTGTTACACACACAGTCACGCTAGAGAACAGGGAAAATGGAATGGGCTGTCAGGGGTCAAGGCTGGAAACTTGACGAGGCAGATCCTGGGGTTTGGGCTAGGAGTTTAAGGGAGCCCTGCTCCGTCCAAGCGTGTCCGAGCTCACAAAGGAGGTTCACGGTCTGCTGCTCCCCTGAAGCCATCTGGGCAGGCGCTTTTCTTCCCAGCTAGCTTGTAAGTGCTCCCGGGGCCCCAGCCTGTCCACGGAGGCCCCTCCGATTATGAACACAGAAGCCTTAATGATTAAGACGAGAGCATCATCCAAACGCGGGCCTGCCCACCAAATGGACAAAGTACCCCAGATACGCTCGGTTCTAGCAGTGAACGCGGTGCTCAGTGTTTGCAACCGTCCGAGGGCGTTCGTTCTGTTGTAACCTGGGGGGGACGGTCGGTCGGTCCTGATGATGCATTTGCGTTCAAATGGCGGACCCAGGATCCAGTGAGGGATACCACTCCCGAGAGCAGCAGAAATGGTTTTCGTCTTTAGGGTTTGGCACAAGGCACCCAAGGCATTGGATGAATAGCAGGCTGGTTCTTTCAGGCATTTTGGAACCTCCGTCTTTCCGTAGTGAGATGCTCTCCTTAGACTACGGTTCCCCCCACCGTCTCAGTTTTGCCTTTCAAAATACGAATTGTGATGATTAGAAATACGTGGAGTCTCTCAATGTACACTTGCGTGGATATAAGCACTGCTTGATACCATCTGAGTCCGACTCAGAATCCCTTCAGGAGAGACTAGAAACAATCATAGGAAATTTGTGATAATGGGATTTAACCTGTGGTGTCGGATTCCCTCTTCCCTTCAGTTTTTATCAAGTTTTTAATTGCCCACTGGATGATTTATTTTAGAATTGGCCTACTTTTTTTTTTTTTTTTCCTGGCTTCAGCGCCTGTGGGCAAATGTAAATGTGCAGCTGAATTAGCAAACTGGGGAATCTCTGTGTAAGTTAATCACTACAGTAGGGAATCCGTAGCTGATTGCTCTCCTTTTCTACATTGCCTGTGTGTGGAAGGCGGCAGGGCCAGGACTGGAAAAATCGTGTGGGGGGGAGAGATTTGTGGGGACCTGAGTGACTGTACGTTGTTTTATTAATAGAAAAGGAATGTATGGTTATTATAGAAAACACAGAAAAGTCAAAAGAAGAAAGGAAAATCCATTATTCTTCACTCAGACGTTGTTATGCGAACATTCTGATACCTATCATTTTAGATTCTTACTTCTTACGGTTTTTGAAATATTTCGTATGTAGGAAGTGTGCATATATTTCTGTTGTAAGGAATAGTAGACTGCCAGCCCGTCCGCCCGCCACCAGCCTTAGCAGCACAGAATCCATCTTGTTTTAGCCACATCCTTGTGTCCCAGAGGCCGCCTTCCCCATTTCAGTTCATGTTTGTCTTTCAAAATAAAACATGTTATCGTGATTACTATAAACACATTGTCTTGATAATATGTTTTTTATTAAAACTTTTTAATGTTTTTTCACTAAAACTTTTTAAATGTTTCTTTTACTTTTGAGAGAGAAAACAGCTTGAATTGAGGAGGGGCAGAGAGAGAAGGAGACACAGAATCTGAAGCAGGTTCCAGGCCCTGAGCTGTCAGCACAGAGCCTGACACGGGGCTTGAACCCCCAAACTGTGAGATTGTGACCTGAGCTGAAGTCAGACGCTTAACTGACTGAGCCACCCAGGAGCCCCTATTTTTCCTTCGAAACGACCTTAATTTTTCCCTGGGGTCTGCTTCTGCGAGAAGTTAGGGAAGATCGGCGATTTGCAGCTTTGGTCATTGCAAATTAATACCGCTGTGGACAGTCTTGAACGTGTGTCCTGGTAGACAGAGCCAAGTACTGCTTTGGGAGGTACTCCCGAGTAGAATGACTAGATTGCACTCCTGAGTAGAGAAGAAATGTTGCTATTATGTAACATCCTTGCTAGTTTACCTTCCATTGTGTGGTGAGAGCATAAAGTAGTTTCTTACGGTTGTAATTTGCATTCTTGAATAATTCATGAGATAATGACTTACATATATTACTGGCCATTTGTATTTTTCTTCTGTAAAGCACATGTATGTATCTTTTGTGACTTTTCCTATTGACCTGTAGGTTTCCTTCGTAGGAGCTCTTTATATATGTAGGTGCTGCTTTGGATTCTGTCTCCCTCTCTCTCTGCCCCTCCCTCACTCTCCCTCTCGCTCTCTGTCTCAAATACACACACACACACACACACACACACACACACACACACACAAATATAATAAAATATATATATGCTAGGTGCCAGTGTTTATGTGCTTTAAAGATACCTTCCCACCGTTTGTATCTTTCCTGCTCACTTTCTTATGAACGCTTTCGGTAAACGATTTAAAGTAGATGAAGTCAGAAGAAAGCATTACGTCTTTCCCAATTAAGTATGAGATGACTTGTAAGTTTTTCTTAGCTACCCTTTCAGTTGCAATGTTTAGTCCATTCACATTTAATGCAATTATTGATATGATTGGGTTTAAATCTACCATTTTTATTTTCTATCCTGCTTCTCCTTCTACTTCTGGTGTTTAACACCTCATACATAAGACTAGAAATATGATCTCTTAAAATTTTAATGGTGTTTTTATCATGTGGACCACATGGAGCATTCTTTTCTATGCTGGGCTCACCAGCCGTGGATGGATCTCTGGAATAAAGTGTTGCTGACAGAATGGGCTTGGCTCTCACTCGTAGAGGGAAAAATATGACGTGTGAGTTTGTAATACTGAGCCGCATTCAGTGGGTGACATTGTCTGCTAATAAGGTGGTTTTTTGAAATGCCGTAGAACCAGATAAATATACTGCAAAACACCACATAACTGAACGTGACACTTACCTTTGAAGACCACGTGAGGCCAGAGCTGGGCAGTCCGCAAAGACTGGAATTCGGAGGAACATCGTTGGGCTCCGGATCCAATGATGCGCACGCGAGCGGTCCCCTGCAGGAGACCCAAAGCCACCGCTCACCTCATTCATCAAAGGAAGGGAGACTTGGAGCTCATCTTTCCCACATGAATCTGCCCATAAATTCAGGAAAGCCCGTAAGAAAAAAATAGTTGAAATGACACTAGAAAGCTTTCTAAGTTAAGCTAAATCTTGCTGCTTTAAACCGTTTAGTGTAGGGGGGTGGGGTTCATAATGTTTATAAAATGAGGTTGTGTGAAGTCACTGAAATGGGGTTTGTTTTCCTTGTAACTATTGCAGTAGCAGTTGTATGCTGGTTGATAGGCTTCAGGAATGTGCGATACCATAAGTGTACAATTTTTCAGTCGGTACTTCCCGATGTGACGTTCGAGTCTGTGTGGACAATGTGGTGTGTCATCATTCCTGGGATTTTAATAATCGAATGATAATGCGTGTGACCTGACATGGGGCTTACACGTTCTTCAACTCCCTTACTACATAGGAAAAGAAATAGAGTAGTTAAGAGACTTACTTCAGTCGCACCAAGTAGGTAATCATGGTAGATCTTGTAAATTAGAGCTTTCCCCACAAAATGTATTAGTAGCTAGTTATTATTATTTTTTAAATTCTTATGTATTTTTGAGAGAGAAAGAGACAGAGTATGAGCGGGGGGAGGGGCAGAGAGAGAGGGAGACACAGACTCTGAATGAAGCAGGCTCCAGGCTCTGAGTACAGAACCCGATGCAGGGCTCGAACACACAAACCTTGAGATTGTGACCTGAGCTGAAGTCGGACGCTTAACCGACTGAGCCCCCCAGGTGTCCTACGGCTGATTGTTGATTTAGCAGAAGTATTCATAAAAATTTTTCTTTTTACAATCAGAAAGTGACTGGAGTTCCAAGAATGGGGAAGACGAGCTAAATTTCAGGGGAATGTCTGTGTCCACAGCGAGGCGTTCGTTAGAAAGTGGTGGGAAGAGGGTTACGGGTCGTGAATCTAAGCGTGGAAGTGCTCTGTGCAATCTCATGATATTTGACAGCCAGATTTCATGTGTGCATTTATGCAGCCTCTGCAGTAACTGCATTTAGGCAAGGGGGGCACCCAAAGATGGTACGAAGGGTAAATTTTATATCATAGATATTTTCCAAGATTAAAAAAGTACAAATAAGAGAAAAACAGTAGGCTGTGGATTCACACCATGTTTTTCTATTTCCTTGGGCGCGAGGGAAGGGAGGGTCTAACAAGTGTAACCTGTGTGCCTTTTCGGCGCGGAGCTAGCCATTCCTGAGGACGGGCATCTCTTTCGAAGGCAGAGCTAAGAGGATCATCGACCAACGTTGTGAACCTAAAAATTGGCTTGCCTGCTGGAGGCTGCCCAAACCTCTCTTTCCTGTCACATCACATGAGCCCTTCATCCCTTCCCCTCCGGCCAGGCTATTGGGAATGACTCATGGTCCCACATAAGCTTAGAGGGATCATGTTGATTCAGAACTGTTCCGCGTGAAGCAACATTCTGAAACATGCATGTGCACGATCGCATTTTATATATTGCAGTTGTGGGCTGAAGGTGATGCTATCTCTGTTTAACATACAGGAAAAGTGAGGCTCTGAGAGGTGAAGTGAACAATCCAAGCTCACAAGGCAGCTGTGTAGAGTTAGAATCCAAACCCAAGTCTCTGTGGTTGAAGTTCTTGACCTTTTCATGAGAACATAATGAAATTATGTTTCTGCTTATATCATTGTAACATAATTGGTTCAAATTTTTTATCCCATCCAAGTTAAGTGGGGCAAGAATTGAGTACCTTAGACTCGGTATAGAATTCTGCAAGGGAAGTAAGTATAACAAGTAGGATTTTGTTTGGTGTGAAGTGAGGATTTCATTCATTCGTTAGATTGTTCCTGAGAGCCCACATTTAAGAAATAGGGTTTTGTTTGGGGTTAAAGGATTTCATTCATTTAGTAGACTTTTGAAGAGAGCTCACTTTGCGCTAGGCGTGGTGATCCAGAGCCCTGAACAAGACGGACGTGGACCTTTCTGATGGGGGAAGTGAATTATGCCTTACCTGTGTCAACCCACTTCATCTCCATGCACAAATGTGTTTGAAACCTAATTCAGGACAAAAGTAGAGCTTTTAACCATTTCTCTGCTGCTTTTGTTACCACCAGCTGTCATCTGGTTTAGCAGGAACAAAATAGACTATTCAGCAGAATGTCTTTCTTTGGAAAACTCCAAAATAAATGCCTTCAATTCTTGTGTTTCACAGTACTTATGTTGTTTAACGTCCCCATGAACACTGAATCAACGGATACAGGACCACTGCTCCTAGGGGAAATAGAGGGTTAGGTTCCTGCGAGCCTCTGCTCTTAATAATTTCTTCAACTCAGTACCACATAACCTTGTTTTATGCGTGTTTCTGGTTAAAGACACTTTATTTAATATGTGTTGTTGTTTCACTAACATTGAACTCATGGTCAATAGTACTGCGACTCATGCTTGACCAGAGCCCATCTAACACATGTCTCTTCTCTGAAAGCCCACCATGGTCTTTTTGCTTTTGGGAACATCAGACGGAATATTCTAAAAAGCTAAATCACCGATTGCTCAGTTGGTTAGATGTCTGACTTCGGATCGGTCATGATCTCACAGGCCGTGGGTTTGAGCCCCATGTCGGGCTCTGTGCTGACAGTTCAGAGCCGGGAGCCTGCTTCGGATTCTGTGTCTCCATCTCCCGTCTCTCTTAGCTGCCCACCCCCCACTCTGTCTCTCCGTCAAAAATAAATAATAAACATTTTTAAAAAAATTACAAATCTAAATCACCCACAAAAAATTACAAAAAAATGGGCACTGAATGTTCCACAGAAAGGACTCTTGTCTACAATGAGTGAGAGGGTGCCTGGGTGTATCAGTTGGCTAAGTGTTGGGCTCTTGATTTTGGCTCATGTCATCATCTCATACTTCATGAGTTGGAGTTCCACATTGGGCTCTGTGCCGACACTGCCTCTCTCTCTGCCCTTCCCTTTCCTCCCCTGCTCTCTCAACAGAAATAAATACAAACTTAAAAGAAAAAGTTTACAGTGAATGAGAGCTGAAATAAGGCAGAGCATGGCCTCCTTGGGCCTCCGCTGGGAACGTGTGCTTTGGGAAACAACGTTTTCAGGGCTCTGCCCTTGTCTGTGAATGAAGGGGAAGTTACATTGAGGGTGTTGATTTGGGGGTCACACACACACACACACACACACACACACGCGGTTTGGCCAGGTAGGCGAGTTTATAAATACAAAGTCTGTGACTCACGAAGTTGGGCTGTTCTAATTAACGTGACCAAAACAGTACTTCAGACAGATACCAGGTGTTGCCCTGCAGAGGGCTGAAGCAGAGTGGGGTGCAGGTGCCGGTGTCGAGGCCGCTGGTGGGGAGATCTGGTGGCGGACTGGGCCTCCTCTAAGCTGAGATCTGGAAGGAGCCTGTCCTGGGAAGATGGGGGAAGGGCACGTGACATGGGGGGAAGGGGCTGAGCAGAGGCCTTGAGTCAGAAATGATTTTGGTATAAGGAACCCCACGCAGGCCGGGGTGACTGCAGAAGAGTTGGGGAAAGGCGGGCTGGGGGCTGGGGGTTGGGGGTGGGGCCGGCGTGGTCACGTGGGCCTCCCGCGCTGGGCGGGGTCAGGATTTGATTCTAAGCCCAGCTGGACACGCCTGGTGGGTTACAGGGTCAGTACTAAGTAGCCAGGGCTGCCCGGGAAGCCTCGAGAAACTGTCACAACGTCCTGTCACGTGAGCTGTTAAAAGTTTGCCCTGGAAAATGCCATTTTTTCCGATTCCATCCTCGCACGAGCCTTTCCCCGCTGCGGGTGCCCTTCCCCTCCCAGCAGCCCCTGGCCAGGAAGCCCTTCCCTGGTCAGAAGCACCGGGTCCCCGGAGCTTTGTTCTCCGTGCCCTGAGCCCCCTTACTTCCTCCGCTTGTCCTCCGTTCCTGACTGCTGGTGGATTTCTCTCTCTAATTTTCCCAGCCACACTCTGTAAGGGGAGGGTCACCGTTGCTCCCCGCTTCTCTCTTGGGGCCCTGGACACAGTAGCTGCTGTATGTGTTGAATGACACTGAGCTTTTGTTTTCCGGTGCCTTAACCTTTTCTTCACCCTGTGACCATTACGAATGAGCATCCAATGGGAATGACTGACGGCCCGAGAGTCGGCTGGGAGGTGGGGGTGCGGAGTGGTGGGGAAGGGGCAGCCTTTACAGGAGTGAAAGTCACCAAAATGCTGTCGGTCTGCCTTTTCTCTGAGCGAGGAATAACAGTATCTGCCAGGAGACAGGGGGCTAGACCAGGACAACGTTTAAGGTCTTTGGATTAGGGTCTGTTAATGACGGCCTCCGAACAGATTAGCTAGCTCAGACTCTTGGGAACGTGGCAAGGTCACCATGAGGCTGACGAACTTCATTACCTTGTGGCGTGGCTGTGGGTAACTCCCACATGCTGCTTGGAGCACCTGATGCCTCATCCACCAGTGGTTTGTTTCTCCTATTTATCTACAATCCCCTTAATCCCCGCGAGGTAAGTTTTTAGTAAACCGATTGCTTTCAGCCTCTTGCTTCTGTTGAGAAGCAGAGACGAGGATGATCGAACGTCCAAGTGTTTAAATTTCATAGACCCCGTCGGTCGGTGAATTTGTCAAATGTCCTTCAGCATATCTGGTGAAGGTGGGCAGATTAAATTTGACTTTTCCAATATCCTCTGGATTTTTAATGAGCTGCTTCGTGTCCTGTCTTGTTTTCTGCCGATAGCTCTTGTTTTGGGCAAATCTGTGTCCTGTATTTTTTTTCCTCCTATAAAAGTAATTTAATTCTTTTATTTTTCAAGATGGCTTCCATCTGTTTCCTTACGTTAAGTATAGACACTTTTTTTTTAACTGAAGAACTATGGAATCTGGTATATCCCATGATGCACCCTGGCATGTTTATCTAAGAAGGGAAAGTCTGCAAAGGCCTCAGTGCGTTTCAGATCACCATTGTGTTGTCCAGATGAGGATGAGTGAGTTTCAGAAAGAAAACCCTGTGTTCCAAATAGATCTCAGTTGATTTATTTCAATCATAGATTTATATAGTATCCTTCTACCCCCCTTTTTAAAACAAGCTGAATGTTTTCACTAAACTATGGAAACACGGTCATAAGCCCCGGTGTCCCTAGGGAGCCGGAGTGTCCTGGACGTGTGCGCATCATCTCAGAGCTCTGTGCAGGTACCAAGTGGGCTCATTTTAGGGAGTGAGGCCCGAAGGAGAGCTTTGAACCACTTACTTCATCGCTGGCCCTCGACCTCCTCAGCTGCGGTTGAGTTTAGGAAGATCAGCTAATAGACTAATGACAGGAAATGATTTTTTTGGGGGGGGGGAACTCTAAGAATGCAGATACTAAAAAGCAGTTTGCTCTAGTGAAAGCATTCTTCTTTTACACAGACACTACATTTTTATTCTGGAAAATACCCTGGCTGGTGTTTACCTTGGTTTTGAAGCCCAGAAGGAAAAGTCCGGTTCCTATTAAAAACCAGGATGGACGAGTTGGTGAGTTGAGTGTCTTTGTGAACCTCATACTTTGAGGAAGATTTAAGTACAGAACAGTTTCCGCTGCCTGATGGGCGTGGCCTGGCACCGTGAAGGAGACGGGGAATCGGGGCTCTGCTGACATACAGAAGTCCGCCACGTGTCACCTGTGGAACATGTCGTTTATGTTTAAGAAATGTGAAAAATGCAGTGCCAGACACAACTCCAGTGACTGGAAATACAGCTCAGAATATAGGTCACTAAGAGCAACCTCCTAATTATGAAAACATCAAATCGGTATACTAACCGTATATACATGAAGGCAAAGCCATGCAGAATTTCTCTTATTAATGATAGTTCTATAAAAACGTTGCAGCTTCGACGAACAGAAGTGTGTATACATTTGTCATCATGTTGAGTTGTGGACATACACACTCAGTGGAGTGGGTGTTTGTAACAGAGCTCGGAGCTCAGTGTCTGCGTGGTTGATGACCTTACAGCACGCACAGAGAACCAAGTCACCTCTGGCCCCTAGGAGTTTTTAAATTCGAGAATCTCAGAGAGTGTGTTTAATTTATTTATTTTTGTTTTTTATTTATTTTTGAGAGACAGAGAGAGACAGTGTGAGCAGGGGAGGGTCAGAGAGAGAGAGACAGAGTCCGAAGCAGGCTCCAGGCTCCGAGCTGTCAGCACAGAGCCCGATGCGGGGCTCGAACCCACGAACCGTGAGATCATGACCTGAGCCAAAGTTGGATGCTTAACCGACTGAGCCACCCAGGCGCTCCTCAGAGAGCGTGTTTAAAAGGTTACATGAGGGGCGCCTGGATGGCTCAGGTGGTTAGGTGTCCAACTTCGGCTCAAGTCATGATCTTGCAGTTCAGGAGTTTGAGCCACCCATTGGCTGCTGTTAGCACCCATCTGTCAGCACAGAGACCGCTTTGGATCCTCTGTCTTCTTCTCTCCTTGCCCATCCCCTGCTTCGTTTCTCTCTCTCTCTCTCTCTCTCCCTCTCTCCCTCTCTCTCAAAAATAAACATTAAAACAAAATAAAGTATTTAAAAGGAGGCTACATGAAACTAAATGGAACCTAATTTTTATAATATGCACAATCGTATTCATCATGGGAGCATTATATACTGCCAATCACATCTCTTACCTCACACTCATTTTTATTACATCTTTACCTATTACTCCGTATCTCCCAGAATGTAGCCCTTGACTTACCTCTTAAGATTTCCTCCAATCCTCACCCCATACATTTTGCAAAGTTTGCGCCCACTTCCCTCACCAGCCCCTGACAAGATTTCCGTGAAGTTTTAGAAATCGTCTGGCTATTTCTTACCTTGAGCTCCCTTTTCTAGCTGAACTCCTAACTTCCTCTCTCCCTCCACGGAGGTGTCCCCTTCTCTTCTCCCTGCACAAAGTCAAACATGAGCTTCAAGCTCTTTCTCATGAGTTTTGCAGACAAAACAATGTATTATGAGCGTAGAGATTTAAGTTTGTTTATTTTGAGAGAGAGAAAAAGAAATACAACTAGGGGAAGTGCAGGAAGGGGGGGGAGAGAGAGAGAGAGAGAGAGAGAGAGAGAGAGAGAGAGAGAGAGAGAGAGAGAGAGAGAGAGAGAATGAATGAGAGAATCCCAAGCAGGCTCCACACTGCCAGGGCAGAGCCTGATGTGGGGCTCGAACGCCTGAACTGTGAGATCATGACCTGAGCTAAAGTCAGATACCTAACCAACTAAGCTACCCAGGCTCCTTATTATTGTAGAGATTTTAATGAAAATTTGCTAGTACTGAGGTTGTTTAGAATTTAGTCGTCCCAATAGTTTAAAATGTATAGTAGACATCCTTGTTCTTCAGTGTCTCATGGGCCATCCTTTGTGCACAGACTCCAGGGTTTTGCAGATTGCTGATCCTTTTGTCTCTCTGCCTTGTTCTCAGATTTCTGCAGTATTTTTATGTAGAGGTTTAGCCACACTGTCTCCTTTCTTTCCTGTCAGGCCTTGCTCTCAAGGGACTCATAAAGATATTTTCCTGGGGAACCTGGGTGGCTCAGTCACTTAAGCGTCAGACTTTGGCTCAGGTCATGATCTTCTGGTTCATGGGTTCGAGCCCTGCTTCGGGCTCTGCTGACAGCTTGGAGCCTGGAGCCTGCTTCTGATTCTGTGTCTTCCTCTCTTTCTGACCCTCCCCTGCTTGTACTTTCTCTCAAAAATAAATAACATTAAAAAAGAAAAATATTTTCCCAAATAAAGGCAGTTTCTTCCCCAAGCCTCTGGAATCCCCTGTTACAATTATACTTATTTTCCCCACAACACATACACTTTCTATGCAGGTTATTCCCAAATCGGAAGCCCATTAGCTATCCTTCTCGCTCTCTGTTCCTCTGTCTTGTATCCTTTCTGCAGATTTCATTTGATTGCATGTTACAGCAGGTTTTGAGGACTTTCACCATCTGTGCAAAGCGGGGAAGGCGCCGGTACTGACCAACCCGGTGGGGAAGTGGCACAGTTTCCAGCTGCTTCCTTCCTGCATCATGGCGCCCCTAAAATACTTGTAAGGCATGTGTGCGGGAGTAATGGAGAGAGCTGCATGTGTCCAGCGATGACTGGTCCAGGGGCACAAGCTCTTCCCGGGGCTCTGGCCAACCCAAGACCACGGAGATCAATATGGAAGCACACCTGTAAAGATCTCACAGCCGTCTTTTGGAAGGCTCTGGAAAACAGTAGCCTCACTCAAGCCAAGGAGAATGAAAGCAGCTTTTTATCTGTTTGGGCTAAGAGTCCCTGTTGGAACTGACAGCATTTCAAGGAAGCGTATAGTTTTTTATACATAATTAAACATATATTATATTACACTGCATTACTTCCAGCTACAGAACTCTGAGAATACAAACCCAAAAGCCTACTCTATCTACAGCCTTCGAATTACTGGAGTATGTTTGATTGAGTCGTATTTCCAAAGTTGTATTTCTACTGTACTAAGGTGTAACATACAACCATCTTTTGTGTTTATTGTTACTCTAACATTCTACTCATCGCTCCTTTTAATTAGCTGGAAAATTCAAGGGGCCTTTGGAACATCTGTGGGAAAATCACCTTAACACATGGGTGGTTAATTCCCAAGCTCATTTGCAAAATGCATGGAGTGCGAGCGTTCGTTATTTTTTTTTTCATTCAGTCATTCATTCATTCAAGAGCTGTTGGCCGAGTGCCTGGGATGTGGTAGTAAGGAGAGAAAGGGAAAAAGTATGTCAGAGTTGGGCCTTCTAGGAATGATGGGACTTAGAGTCCAAAGGACAGACAGTCCTTGGATATTTGAAGCATTAACGTTATGTCTCAAGGAGTTAATAGTTAGGTGTCAAAATAACAGACAACAACAGTGAAACAGGAATGCTTTAGAAAGGATGTTCAGGGTGAGAGAGAATTGCTAGGGAGTAAGGTCTAATTTAAACTTGTCCTTGAAAGATGGGCAGGGAGCAGAAGAGCTGGGAGAGAGCCCTCAGTGATGGATTCTGGCAGAGTGCAGTTTAGTCAAAGAAAGGGCTTGTTTTAAAATAAAATACCGGCCAGAGAATAGGTTAATGTTAAACCCAAGGATTTTTCTTTAAAAAAAATTTTTTTTATGTTTTTAATTTATTTTGGAGAGACAGAGACAGCATGAGCAGGGGAGGGTCAGAGAGAGAGGGAGGTACAGAATCTGAAGCAGGCTCTATGCTCTGAACTAGCTGTCAGCACAGAGCCCAATGTGGGGCTCAAACCCACGAACCGTGAGATCATGACTTGAGCCGAAGTCGGATGCTTAACCGACTGAGCCACCCAGGCGCCCCCTGCAAGGGTTTTTCTTAAAAAAAATTCTTTTTTGGGGGCCCCTGGGCAGCTCGGTAGGTTAAGCGTCTGACTTTGGCTCAGGTCATGATCTCATGGTTCGTGGGTTAGAACCCCACATCAGGTTCTGTGCTGCCAGCTCGGAGCCTGGATCCTGCTTCCGATTCTGTGTCTCCTTCTCTCTCTGCTCTTCCCCCACTCATGCTGTCTGTCTGTTTCTCTCAAAAATAAACAAAAATTTAACAAAGTCTTTATTTATTTTGAGAGATAGAGTCAGCGGCGGGGGGCGGGCGGAGGCAGAGAGAGAGCAAGAGAGAATTTGAAGCAGGTTCTGCACTGTCAGCAAAGAGCCTGATGTGGGACTTGAACTCACGAACTGTGAGATCATGGCCTGAGCTGAAATCAATGTGGGACACTTAACCGACTGAGCCACCCAGGCGCCGCTGAACCCAGGGATTTTTCTAGGTAAGATTTTATTTATTGTTATGAAAGAGAGCACACAATGAAGACATGATCAAAGATATTGGCATAATTTCTAGTGTAAAATGATCCAGCATAATTTATTCACTAAATATTGGCAAATGATCGTGTGTTAGCAGTTCAGATGGGTGGTTATTGTTCCCACAATGAAGACTAAGTGTCTCAAAATTGTTGCCTATCAAAAGAGTGAAAATAGGAATAATATCCATTTTGAAGACCTTGTAAATATTTTATTTGTTCATAGGCAACACCTTTAATGAAGGGAGACAACTTTGCTACTTTTGTTTAAAAAATTTTTTTTAATGTTTCATTTATTTTTGATACAGAGAGAGACAGAGCATGAGAGGGGGAGGGGCAGAGAGAGAAGGAGACACAGAACCAGAAGCAGGCTCCAGGCTCTGAGCTAGCTGTCAGCACAGAGCCCGATGCGGGGCTCGAACCCATGAATGTGAGATCTGACCTGAGCTGAAGTGGGAGGCTTGACCCACTGAGCCACCCAGGCGTCCCAGCTTTGCTACTTTTGTGACAGTCGATCTTGTTAGACGTGTTGTAAGTTCTCGCCGTAGGCAAGACTCGTAAGGACTGTCCATTTCCATTCTCAACCCCGACTCAGAGGAACCCGCCTACGGGTTATTTATTTTCTTTTTCTCCTCCCAGTTGCTTTGGGGCCCGTTACAGAAATGACACAGAGCTACAATTTTTGAGTTCCTTTGGGCTATGGTGCCAGGGCTCTTTTCAGTCCCTAGAAAGAAGCATGACTAAGTTTTTGTTGGTTCTTTCTTGAATGTGCTGGTCTGAATACATCCTTCTCGTGAGTACTGAAAATTAGTTTTTGTGGGAAAGTTGCCCAAGATTTATAGTGTTGACGGGCCAGAGTGAGGGGAGGGGCCACCAAAAATCTAGCTGTTCGACTTTAGTCATTTTAATCAGTAGGATAAGTCAAAAATGGAGATACATTTTGACAGCTGTAAAGAAATGCACTGTTAGACCAGAGACGGGTTGGACTTGTTCGTGAAGGCTTGAAGTGCTTTTAGGAGCAATGCTATTCTTCTCCCATTACTGGCCAAATCTGAAACTTGAAGTTGTTCACACAAGAACAAGTTATTTAACTCCGAAAGGAGCCATTAAAAACATTTGGCATCCATTCATCCCTCCACCTACCCGGCCGGCCTATAATTGTTTCACACCTACTTACCAGGTGAGGCCCCTGGAGGTCTATGTGAGTGGTTATATCGCTTGTGACACTTGCCCTTTTCCCCACACTCTCAAATAGAATGATCATTGTTCCAAGCCAACCATCAGCGTCTTCCTCATTCTTACGAGGGGAAGCAGAACATCTGATGGAATGCAATGGGTGCACCAGAATTTATTCAGTTTGCTTTAAAAAAATGCAGTGAAAATTATATCAGTTCTCATAATTAAATCAGAGTTAAAGCATGTAATACTTGATTTATCTGATTGATTTAAAGAATTCCCACAATCCCTAGGGGTTCTCGCGTGTGCAGATTAGATACGGCATGTCGCATTTTTCAAATAGAAAACCCAAAGCTAAAATCTCTCTTTAAAGGACAAAATTCATTCATTTTTTTGTCCTTTTATGGACTTTTTTTTAAATTGAAATATAGTTGACCCACCATGCTACATGCATTTCAGGTGTATTCACAGTGATTCGACAAGTCTGTACATTGGGGTGGGCACACAGGACAAAATACTGTCTTCAGGGTCCACAGACAACAAGACCACTCATTGTACGGGCTACACTAATGTCTTCTGCAGCCTAGGCTGACCCTCCTCCTCTTTCTGGATGAATCTGATGTTGATCATTCCATCGCCTTTCATCTCTGTGCATAGAGCAGAATGCAGAATGCTTTTCCGTCCTAACTGCTCTTCATCTTCCCGGAAGGACCACCTCCCGCCCTCCCTAGCTTCTTGGAATGGGCAGGCTTTGTGCATATGCTGGGGTGCCCTGAAAATCTGCCCGCCTCTTCCTGCCAGGGTCTCTTGTATTCCTGAAAGATTTGCCTATTTTACTATGCGTCCAACCAGAGTTATTTGTGAGATTCGGTAGAAGATGTGGGGCACCTGGATGGCGTGGTTGAGTGTCTGCCTCTTGATTTGGGCTCAGGTTGTGGGATCGAGCCCTGTGACAGGCTCAGCCCTGAGCTGGAGCCTGTTTGAGATTCTGTCTCCCTCTCCCTCTGCCCCTTTCCTGCTCCTGTGCATGTAAGCACCTGCTCTCTCTCTAAAAAATATTAAAAAATGACAACAACTAATTTTTAAGTTTTACCTACTTGGATCAAAAATTTCAAACTCATCTCTTCAAGTCTACGTAAGCAACATTAGGTAACTGTAATTTGAAGATTCTTTTTCATGCAACAAAGAACAATATATATCATATCCTTAATTTCATCTCCAAAGTTGAAAGGAAGAAGTGTTTTCACAAAACGGATTTATTGGGAAATCGAACGTAAGCATTGGAGAGATGAATGTGTGGTGTATATGATCTCTTTAGTTTACTGAAAGTAGTGACTTATGTAACTTGAGAGATAAAGCCTTCCAGAGATTTATGGAATTAATTGTACCTTTCAAATTGTTTTAGTGGGAGAGGGTTCTTTTTTGTCTAAGCCCAAGTGAAGCCTGATACTTTTGTCTCAAGTCCACCTGGATTCATTTCGTTTCACATCATTGGGCAATACCAAGCACCCTTAAAGAGCAGGACTCCTATTCTTTTATTTATTTATTCATTTTTACAGTTTATTGTCAAGTTCGTGTTCTTATAACACCCAGTGCTCATCCCCACAAGTGCCCTCCTCCATGCCTAGTACCCTCCTTCCCCTTTCTCCCTCCCCCTTCAGCCTCAGCACTGAACTGGGCCTGAATCCAACATTATTGTCTTTTCTTTTGAATTGTCTTATTTGGTTTTTGAAAAATAGATGTTAATGATGTTAATGTAGATTAGGATGGAGATGTTTGTTTTCTTTACCAGGTGTTTGCTGCTTTTATTTACATGTGCTAAACAATCAGCCTTTGCTGTCCTTAAGCCACCATCTTCCCTTCAGACTTTACAAAAATTTTTTTGTTTGTTTATTTTTAAGTAATTCTGTACCTAATGTGGGATTCGAACTCACAACTCCGAGACCAAGAGTTGCTTGCTCTTCTGACTGAGCCAGTCAGGCGCCCCTCCCTTCAGACTTTTCAGGAATTAAAGTCAGTAGTCTCTTAATACAGGGTAACAGCTCCTAGCGTGGTGGCCCTTCAGAACAATGTTGGTTTCCAATGAACAGGACAGATTTGTATGGAAATGTCGGTTTCATAAGTAGAATCAGAGTTGGGATTTACGTCTCCCTGGTTGATCTGCTTTGAAAATTTGCCTCAGGCCTCCTGTGCCCTTCTCTGGGTCATCCCAGACTCATCAAAAAATTTTTTTTCCTGCTTGGGATTCTCACGGGTACGAAGGCCAATATCGATGTGTTGTACACCCATTTTGACCCGTTTACCTTCCCTGTCAGGTCCCTTCTATCGTCCTGTTCACAGCAGAGTGAAGGTGAAGCTGAGTTCGGGGGCACACTGCCGTCCTTGTCCTCAGCCCCAAGGTGTTTTGCGGGGACTTACAGTTTCACAGTAACAGCTCCAAGATCGGACTTGAATGGAGATGCCCATGTTCACTGCTCCGCAGTGCGATCTGTCAGTCACGTTTGTGGGATGCATCCTGTCTTACGGTTTCCCCTCCCTTTGCTTCACCGCCCCAGAGCTCCCTCTCTCTGCACGTGTCAACCTTCCCTTTCTCTCCTCGGATTTCATTCCTCCAGGCTCTGTAAAGTGTCCAACTTCTCCTGGCTTGCTCAGAAATGGAAGGAGTCCAGAGAAACCCGTGCCCATGGCTCGTTAATCTATCAGAGGTTCACCTTTACAGGCTTGCACGAGAGAGGTGGGAGAGGAGGAAAAGAGAGAGTGAGGTGTCCTGTCCAGAAGGGAAGGCGCTGCCTTTTCTCCTGTGGCAGGATTGTTCCCTCTGAAGGTCGTTCTCCCAAGGTGAATTCTGAGCTGAGGGTTAGGGGAGTCAGTCAGCCTGAATCAAGGGGCCTATGACAGGGAGTTAGGCTAGCAACTTGTGACTTGGCTTCCACGCCAAGGAAGAATATGTACTTTCACTGAATTCCCAGGCATTTCAGCTCTAGAGGAAGAGGATTAGGGGAAGCCTAAGTCTTGAACTTCCTGGGAGGCTGAATTATAACTAGGGCCTGTTCTAACTAGCACGGCTTAGGTTTCAAACTTGCAATAACACTTAAATGAAATTACTCTCCACTCCTACCATATTCTGATGGGAAATTTAGTAAATGTTCAAGTCTAATCTGAAAGCAAACAGAGCATTAAGGAAAACTATGGAACACTATTTAATAGTGTTTTTAAGGGCAGAGACGAGAGTCTGGGCCTACCAACCTGGGGAGGAGAGGGAACCGGCAGCCCTGCCTCCCAGCCCGGACCTTTCTGGAAGGGCTTCTTTGTACCACACCTTCCCGTCTGAACATCTGTGTCCGTGTTTAGATTCGGGCTGAGTCAACAGCCAGAACGATAAACTTCCTCCTCAGGTGAGGTTTGTGTCTTTTGAACCAGACGGGCCATAGCCCGGAAGCCACGCTTTCCTGTCCCGAGGCCGCATCCGGCCCCGTGCATGTTTTTAGGAGGCCCTACTGTGCGCCAGACCTGTCCAGTTGCACCTGTAGGCCTATGGACGAGGGCGCATACCCCCTAATGAGGTTGTTGTCACGCTGGGAAAGTGAATTAGACACTCGAAATTCGATGCTCATTTAGGAAAATCCTGGAGTAAATAGGAGTCAAACGTCAGATCCCGCTGAAGAAGAAACTGTGCACTTAGCAGTCAGGAAGCAGAAAAGTGAGTGCTGCATTTTTTTACAAGGGGGAAGTTGGATGAAATAAACTAGATTTGAGATAGTCTGTGCTTTTGGATGAGAGGCTTATTTTTTTTTTATTGAAAAAATTTTTTTTAATGTTTGTTTATTTTTGAGGGAGAGAGAGAGAGAGAATGAATGAGTGGGGGAGGGGCAGAGAGAGGGAGACACAGAATCCAAACAGGCTCCAGGCTCTGAGCTGTCAGCACAGAGCCCGACGCGGGGCTTGAACCCACAAACTGCAAGATCATCGTCTGAGCCAACGTCGGATGCGGGGCTTGAACCCACAAACTGCAAGATCATCCATCGCCTGAGCCAAAGTCGGGTGCTTAACTGACTGAGCTATCTAGGTGCTCTTGGATGACCGACTTTAAAAGAGTAGCGAGTGAAGTTAGCACAGCGCTTCCCATCCGGGTCCCTCACCAGGTTTGGAGGTGCGCCAGGGCTCTCTGCCCCTAGTCCTGCCCCACCCCCTGCCTCCCCACTAAGTGTACAGATGCTGTTGTCACCTCTCTGTGCATGACATGAGGCGTTAGTAAGGCGGCGCTGAACTGGAGGATTTTCGTTTGGATCAGGGCGCGATCCCGGGTCTCATGAGGAATACGGAAGGGCCTTGCCAAATGCTCTTGGTGCCGAGAAGGTTCAGGGTAAAGATCACAGTGGTTTTCAAGCATTGCAAAGGCCATTCTGTTGCAGAACAAGGTGATTGGTTATCAGTCTGGGGTGCAGAATCGGACCTGCTGGGTGCACATCCCAGTGACCGTACATGAGCTCAGCACACACCACGGTTCTCTCCCAATTAAAATGCCCGACAGAGCACCGTTTCTCAGAGCAGTGAATTTTTCATTCCTGACCATGGGAAGGAGAGGTTGGATGTCAACAGTGCTGGCTGTGAGGGCAGGGGGGCTGGTGAGACGTAGGTGGGCTCCAAGGTTCCTTTCAGGTTGAGTCTCTTGATCGCTGGGTGTGCATTTAGGAAGCCAAGGCCGATGGAAATGATGGTGGCTTTCTGGGCAGAGGTCACTTTGGCCTGAGCAAGTGGACCAAGGAGGAGGGCTGGGGACGTCTCTGTGTCCGGTGGGTGTTGAGGGGTGACAGAAGCATGAGACAGATGATGGAGAAACTTATTGTATTGGTTTAACTAAGCTTTTTTTAATTATAGTTTATTGTCAGATTGGTTTCCATATAACACCCAGTGCTTCTCCCCACAAGTGCCCCCCTCCATGACCATCACCCCCTTCCCCCCTCACCCCCCCCTTTCAGCCCTCAGTTTATTTTCAGTATTCAGTGGTCTCTCATGATTTGTGTCCCTCTGTCTCTCCAACTCTCTTTCCCCCTTCCCCTCTCTATGGTCCTCTGTTAGATTTCTCCTGTTAGACCTATGAGTGCAAACATATGGTATCTGTCCTCTTCCGCCTCACTTATTTCGCTTAGCATGACACCCTCGAGGTCCATCCACTTTGCTACAAATGGCCAGATTTCATTCTTTCTCATTGCCATGTAGTACTCCATCGTATATATATACCACATCTTCTTGATCCATTCATCAGGTGATGGACATTTAGGCTCTTTCCATGATTTTGCTATTGTTGACAGTGCTGCTATGAACATTGGGGTACATGTGCTCCTATGCATCAGCTCTTCTGTATCCCTTGGGTAAATCCCTAGCAGTGCTATTGCTGGGTCATAGGGGAGTTCTACTGATAGTTTTTTTAAGAAAACTCCACACTGTTTTCCAGAGAGGCTGCACCAGTTTACATTCCCACCAGCAGTGTAGGAAGGTGCCCGTCTCTCCACACCCTCGCCAGCGTCTATAGTCTTCTGATTTGTTCATTTTAGCCACTTTGACTGGCGTGAAGTGGTGGTGATGGAGAAATGTAACCGTTCTGATAGGTAAGGGGGGGACATCTTGGTTCCTGTCCTGGGGCAGGATATGATACAACAGGTATGTGAGGAGGTTTTGCTTGGTCTCCTGTGCTAGAGGGATGGGGGTGGGGGGATAGTCATGGATTCCCTAGGGAGACCACAGAAGGGCTTTCCCAGGTAGTCTACGCCTTGACTGGTCTATGGTGGGAGAAATGGAAACAGAAAAAGGAGCAAATCCAGAATGTAATGGGAAGTCTAATTTGGTTTTCTCTGAATCTGGCTCTGAAATAGGATTCCCCAAATTATTAATGGACAGTTATGTGGTTGAGTTTTGAGATCAGGAAACCACAAAGTATTTACAAATTTTTTGGTCTACCACTGGAGGTGACCGGTGGCCTGAGACGGACAAATCATTAAAATTCTTCCTGTCTGAGTTCCCCAGAAGCGTCACCCCTGCAGCAGGGAGCGTTGACACAGTATCCTGAGTCCCGGATGAAGGGGCCTTGTTGCATGAACATCATCCTGTAATTTTTCTTGTTCTTGGGGTCATTGTTCTCAGTCACAACAAATGATGCAACTTTGTATTTCCTACTTCAGGGATGTTTTTGTCTTCGGCTGGATTCCGAAAGTGGCTTTTCTGTGAAATGCTCTTGGAAAGACTGGCAGATCGTTCAAATATTTGCTTTAATATTGGTCCATCAAGGGGATGTGAAAAGTGTGTAATATTCAAGATCATTATTATTTTCCTTCCTCCCCCCATCTAGACTGTATCCGAAGTACTGTGGCCTCATCTATTTACAAGAAGCTATAATGGTTTAGATTGGTGCTTTCCTGGGGTACTGATTGTCTGTGTGTGTGTGTGTGTGTGTGTGTGTGTGTGTGTGTGTGTGTGTCTAATTTTCTGAACAGGGCTTTCCTGAAAAGAATACATTAAGACTGTCAGAATGATTTTTTTCAGCAGCCTAAGCTTTGCAGATGCCCTTTGTTGAGGGAAAAATACATTATTCTGAAAGTCCTTCTGATCTTTAGGAAAACGGAAAATATCAAATGTTCTGCCATTTGAACTTCCCTACGAGAAAATCCCAGGAATTTTTATTTTCTGGAAGTAAAGGAGATCCGAGCTGATGGTATTTTACAACATGAGAATGGAAGTACCTTAAACACAATTTAACTTTTAAGGTGGATTTACTGAAAGGAAGACTCCCCCTCCCCCCTCCCACCCTGGAACCCCGGAAACCATAATACCCCTTTCTGTTTTCCATTTAATACTTTTTTTTTTTACCTGAACATTTCCATAGGTGACTTGACGTGTCCAACCTAATTATCCCGGGGTGTAATCATTTAATGTGTGTCAGTAAGACACGGTTCAGATACTCTCTGAGCTCTGGTTGGCTAGCCCTGAATAAGACCAGGCTATTTCAGGATTGCAAAAACAACTCCAGCGCGTCGGAAAAAGAAGAAAGGAGGACATTCCTCAAAAAGAGTTGGTTTCATGGTTTAGAAATCCATTTTGCACCCGCATGGGCAGACCGGGCTCGAGTGTGCGAGAGCTCACTTTGATTTACGGGGGCTTAGAAAATGTGCTCTCTTTGTATCCAGAGTCACAGACCTGCTATTAATGGGACACGTACCCAGAGTTTTCCTGGTGGTAAAATTTATAAAAGCAAACAATAATCTCTTTGGGAAGCTCCTCAAAGGCCGGAACGCGCCTGCTACCTTGGGTTTGTAGGATGTCTAGCATGGGGCCGTGCACAGACTGCTCTCAGAAACATCTTTGTTGTGGTCCATGGTGACTGAGACCCGGGAACCCAGCCTGGGCAGTGGGGTTTGTTTACTATGATAGATGGGCAGGGAGCATGTAGGCGGGGCGGAGGAAGACAGATGGCCGTCAAGGACCTCTTCTGGCAGATGCGACCGCTATTCTTCAAGAGAAAAGGAAAACTGGCGCAAATTCTCTTCCAGGAGTGTCTGCTTTGGAAATTTGTTCCTGGGTTGGGGGCACCTGCGAGGTTCAGTGTGATTGGGGTGCACCAAGGTCACTTGGGACTGCGTTCTCTCTTGGCTTGGCTGTCGGTTCACCCTGCCTCATCTTGTATTCCAGTCCTGTCCCCTGCCTCTCCTCCCCTCTCCCTTTCTTCCTCAACTGTTTACTTAGGTTTGCTTCTCTTCTAGGCTGTAAAGACCCCACTCTTTTCCCTCCTGTATCTGGAGACTGTGTCAGGGGCGATGGCCATACATCAAATCAGCATTTGCACGTGTCAGCAAGCTGAAGCTTCCTTTTTTTTAAAAATTAAATTTATTTTTTAAAATATTTATTTATTTTTGGGGCGCCTGGGTGGCTCAGTCGGTTAAGCTTCCGACATCGGCTCAGGTCAGATCTCACGCTCGTGGGTTCGAGCCCTGCGTCAGGCTCTGTGCTGACAGCTCAGAGCCTGGAGCCTGCTTCCGGTTCTGTGTCTCCTTCTCTCTCTGCCCCTCCCCCTCTCATGCTCTGTCTCTCTCTGATCAAAAAATAAATAAAACATTTAAAAAAACCCATTTATTTATTTTTGAGATACAGAGACAGAGCACTCTATGTTAGAGACAGAGTCTGAAGCAGGCTCCAGGCTCTGAGCTGTCAGCACAGAGCCCAATGTGGGGCTCGAATCACGAACCAGGAGATCATGACCTGAGCCCAAGTTGGATGCTTAACCGACTGAGCCCCCCCAGGCGTCCTGAGGCTCGCTTCTGTACAGAGGGGGAAATCCTACAACATTTTCTAGTGTGCCTACGGTGTCTTCTTGCATACACAGTGGAGAAGCATGTAAATAGACCATCGTGTCTATAGGGTCTGTATAAATTCAGATGGTGGTATAGCTGATTGTTCTTGTTTACCATGCATCCCTTTAAAGCAAGTTTTGTTGAGAAAATGTCTCCGTCTGGGGGGAAAAGATGAAGAGAACAGACTGTAGAGAACTGTCATGTCCTTGCGTTACTATTGAAGTCGTAGGAAAAATGATATATTTCTCTCAGAAATGCAGGGGACTGACGTTTTCTCTGCACAAATGTGCTTGTGAAAAGTTAAGGTAATGTAGAATAAAAAAATCTGTATGTTGCTATGTTAGTAGTTAATGCTGTTCTAGATTTTGCCAGAAAGAGGATTTAAATAATTAGTGGGGCTCCTGGGTGGCCCAGTCGGTTGAGCATCCGACTTTGGCTCAGGTTTTGAGCTCATGGTTCATGGTTTTGAGCCCCGCTTTGGGCTCTGTGCTGACAGCTCAGAGCCTGGAGTCTGCCTTGGTTTCTGCATCTCCCTCCCTCTCTGCCCTCCTCTGTTCACGCTCTGTCTCTCTCTCTTAAAAATAAATAAACATTTTAAAAAAAAGTAGGCTCCACGTCCAATGTGGGGCTTGAACTCACAACCTAGAGATCAAGAGTCACATGTTCTACCGACTGAGTTTGTCAGGCACCTGCCCATAAAGGATGACTTATAACAGCAGGAAGAAAAGATAATACAAAATATACAGTATTTTATGCATGCAAAATTTCTATTGTTTCAGTTATTTTTAATTTAATTCGTTTAATTTAGGTATTCTTAATTCTTTTTCATTTGCTTCCTATAGCTCTGTACAGCCAGAACTTTTTACTCTCTATATTGATTGACAAACACCTCTTCTTCCTTTTTAAAAAATTTTTAAATTTTATTTATGTAAAATTTTAAACGTTTATTTTTGAGAGAGAAAGTGAGTGAGTGAGCACAAGTGGGGGGGGGGCGGCAGAGAGAGGATCCAAAGCGGCCCTGCAATGACAGCACCCAGCCCAAGGATCCACCTCACGAACCGCGAGATCATGACCTGAGCCAAAGTCAAGTGCATAATCGACTGAGACACCGAGGCGCCCTTTATTTATTTATTTAAAAAAACCATTTACTTATTTTGAGAGAGAGAGAGCGAGCATGTATGCCAGTGGGGGGAGGGTCAGAGAGAGAGAGAACCCCAAGGAGGCTCTACACTGCTGGCACAAGAGACTGATGTGGGGCTTGATCCCATGAACCGTGAGATCATGACCTGAGCTGAAATCAAGAGTCAGATACTAAACCAACTGAGCCACCCATGTGCCCCTAAAGTTTTTAACTTATTTTTTTATTAAAATATTTTTTACTTAAAATTTTTGAAAAAATGTTTATTTTTGAGAGAGAGAGAGAGAATGAAAATGGGGGAGGGACAGAGAGAGAGAGAGAGAGACACACACACACACACACACACACACACACACAGGATCCAAAGCAGGCTCTGAGCTGTCAGCACAGAGCCTGACATGGGGCTTGATCCCATGAACCATGAGATCATGACCTGAGCTGAAGGTAGACACTTAACAGCCTGAGCTGCCCACGTGCCTCCAACCTGATTTTTGTCCCCTTTGTGTACTCTTTCTTAGGAAGAGTGTAACTTTGTCTTACTCTCCGCATGACAGTGGGGCCCTCGTTAGCCACAGATGAAAGCGTCATGCTTCCAGTGCCCTCTCTGCCGTGGGCAGGGTGACATCTTTCAGTTCCCGCCCCCACGATAGGTTACACCCTTTGCATCTGGACTAGTCCAGTGACCATACTCAACAGTGAGCCTCCTCACGTCTGGTTTAGCCTCAGGGTCAACGTGACTCTACCCTCCGGCTTGTCCCCGAGCCTCTCACTGTGCACCTGCTATCCCAGGGTAGTTCTGAGAAGCACCTCCTTTCTTCTTGGGGTTTATTCCTGAGTCGCCTCAGACATTAACAGAGAGAAGCCAGGTCCCAGCCGGGTGTGAATCTAACCGCTGTTGTCCATGACTTGCTAACGACCGGTCTACATTAACAGGTTTCCGATCTGGGAAGTGGATTGCAGTCATTCCACTTAAATATTCACTCACCATCTGTCGTGTGTCAGATAGAGTTCTAGATACTGGGAATGCAGAAGTGAGGAAAACAGAGTCATTGCCCTAGGAGCAGGTTAGGTTTTTGCAGGAGAGGCTGGCGATAATGGGGAAAAAAAAAGCTATAATTTCATGTCACGTAAGAATAAATGGTGTAAAGAAATAAAGCAGAGTGTGGGAATAGAGATGTTGCCAAAAATGCTATAATGCTATCATCCATGAGGGGACCCGATAGAACTTCTGACGGTGAGACACTCGAACTGTCACCACGGTTGCCTCACATAGGTCCTGTGCGACAGGAAATGCCCTGTTTAATGACCTCCGATGCCCCTGAGGGTCCCGGGATGTCACGAGGGAAAGGACAGTGGTTAGTAGGATGCTAGGGCGATCGGTTTTCTGCGTGTCGTCTTCAGTTGGTGTGACCTTGCTCTCTGTAGCTTATCTCCATGACCAGCCATCTCACACCGTAAGCCCTCTCCTTGGCGTATTACCCACATCACATTGCCAGTGAGTTGAAGAGGTCAGACAGGTATGGGGAGAGGAGGACATTGTTCAACATGGCGCAGCCACGCTCCAGAATGTTCCCTGGGCTGTTTCCGGTCAGTCGTGTGGCTCCGTGAGCAGGCGTTCTGGGAAATGCTTCCCATGCCCCAGATGCCAGGTTGGAGTTTCCTGCCATCTGTGAGGTCTGCGGTGTTTCCTGAGCCTTAGGGAGTGAAGGGACGTGGGCTCCTATATCCCAGACCTTCCAACTTCCATGTCTACCAAGTGCTTTGCAATCTGCCTTTCCCTAACCCCCCACCCTCGTTATCTCTGTGACGGGGTTGATCGTGCTGGTCCTGCACTTTACGGGGTTCATGTAGGGACAGAAGGAGATGACAGAATGGAGGAGACCGGGAGATGATCCTGAGGTGGGAGGTCTTCCCAGGGATGGTCTGCCGAGGGGCTTCCTGTGGGGACAGGCACGTGACTGGCGCATGGTTTCTGCTTTCAGTAAAAGCTGAGGCACGAATAAGCTACCCAAGGTGGGAAAACAGCCACATGAGGTGAAGGTGACGTGTTGTTTATTTGCATGGTTTTGAACATAATTATATATTTTAAGACATCGTCCTATTGAAGGAGAATACTGTTTCAAACCTTCTGCGTGGTGAGTTTTCTTGATCTGGATTTCCTAAGGAATCTTAAAGAAATGACATTTAAAAATGGTTACTAGTTGGGGGCCCCTGGGGGGCTCAGTTGGTTAAGTGTCTGACTCTTGGTTTTGGCTCAGGTCATGATCTCAACGTCATGAGTTTGAACCCCATGTCGGGCTTCTTGCTGACAGCTGCAGAGCCTGTTTGGGAGTCCCTGTCTCCCTCTGTCTCTCTCTATACCCCTCCCATGTTCTCTCTCTCTCTCAAAAAACAAATAAATAAACATTTCAAGAAATGTTTAGTAGATGAAGAAAGCATGAGTGGTGAGGTGGCCATCATATTGGTGGGACAGACACAACCCCCCACGGTTTGAATTGCCAACGATATTTTGGATCGTGTAGCTCATTGCTGGTTGATCTGTCCCTATGTCTGCTTGACCGTCCGTCTGTCCTATTCTTCGTCCACCTATCCAACCACCCATTCAAGTGGGTCATGTAGGAAGGGGTTCTCTCACTTTGTAGTGGTGTAGTTATTTATCGCACAGGGACTCAGTTTTCTTATTAATAATATAATGGGTTTTGTCTAGAATATTTAAAGGGGACTGAGGTGGTTATATCTGATTCTGTGTGAGACACTGGAAAGAATACAGACGTGAATTCAACATGGGTCCTGCCTCCAGAGGGCACACAGTCTGGCGCGGGTGGCGACGGTTGGGGGATAGTAACAGTGCGTGCAGAGAGTGCTCGGGCACCCAACACCGCTGCAGGGAGCCTGGGAGGGGAACTCAGAGAAGGGGGAGTTGACTTTTGGCTCGGGTGTCACGGAAGCCTGGCCGGAGTGGGGAAAGGTGGCCTTACTCCGGTGCGGGGCTGTAACTCTTAGTCGGTTGATGAGCATCAGTGGGGGACTATCCTCACTTGCAGGTAGCTTATAATGATGAGCCAGGTGTTACATCCCCATTTAGCAGAGGGAGAAAGTGAGGCAGGGAATAGCTTCAGTAATTTGCCCAAGGCTACCAGCCTGTGGAGGGCTGAGCCTTGATTCTGGAGGAGGTCTATTACCTTGCTTGCGTTCTGTCCTAGAGGTGGAGTCAGGGGGGCTATGAGGATGGCAGTGAATTTCAGGAGAAGAGAAGACCTTCTGTGCAGGTGTGGCCAGGCCCAGGGCCCTGCACACCTGAGGGACAGCAGGGACCTCAAGGTGTCTGGAGCACTGTGTGCCCCAATGGGAGCAGAGAAAGCAAACCTGGGGACATGGCTGGGCTCCCTGATGTCCTTAGGGTCTGGTTCGGCTCACGTGGAGAGCTGGCACCGGGAGCCACATGATCTGGGGAATACAGTTCAGGAGGATTGTGACTAGAGGACCTTCCTGGGTTCTAAAACACGTTTATGCCACTAAGCTCTTCAGTGCGGTGACCAGAAACTCCGTCCTCTGGGGTCTCCTGCAGTCTGACCCTGAGAGGTTTCCTCCGAGGACTTCCGCAGGAAGGAACCTCCAGCCCCCAGGGCCCTGCACTGCCATTCAGCACTTTCAAAACCCCTGCTCCGTTCTTGGGATTTTGAGAAGAACACTCCTCGATCTTCCCCCTTCTCTGCTGTTCTCTTGATATGAACCTGTTTCCTGCTATTTTAGACCGTCTTCTATTCATTCAGTGAATAATTAGATCTCCTTTGGCTTTGCTTGTGAAGAATCTACCATAATATTTAGATTAAGACAGTGTAATAACAATGCTAGAAAACTACACCCCAACCCGGTTCCGTGAGTTTCTCCCCTTCCTTTTCATCCGCGGTAGCCTGGGGTGGCCTGCTGGAGAAAAAGTACTATTTGGTTCTCCCTGGGTGGTCAGGCAGGACTTGTAAAGAGTCTTGTTTGTTTTGTATTGAGGCTTCAAAGGCTCGCAGTCCTGCCTACATAAAGATGCACTAAGAAAAGCGGGATTTTTTGGAAGCTGCTCTGTGTAGTGGGAAATTCAGAGCCATCGTCTTCCTTTAGACCCACAAGCTAATGTGATTAGAAGGTCCCTTTTCACCACGGACCTTTGTTGTTTCTGAGTCTGGCCAGTCCCTCCAGTCTTACGGGCAAAATCTGTGCTTACAAAAACCGTCTACACCTGTATTTTTTTTTTTAACCACACTACCCCATACTTTAATTTTTAAACCCATCTCGATGGGGCACATTTAGGTTTTCTAAAATGCAGAGATCTGAGTGGTGTGCACGCCTGTGTCACTGAAGACGCGCTGCTGGCGTGAGCTCTGGAAACATCTTTCTGGCCACGTGCCCTGCACATTCCAATTAGCGCGGCCCTCCCGCTGCGGCGGGCGAGGAAAGTTTGGATGGGGGTCAGGGCTGGCTAAACGTAGGATACTTTTTAATGCAGTCTTTGTGGAACTCCCTCATTAGCACCTGGAGGTCAGTGGGAACTCGGGGAAGCTGGTGTCGTGTGTGCACAGTCGGTATTTTCCGCAGTGCGAAGCGTGTGTCAGCCGTTTTCTTTATCCAAGCTTATTTTCTCCATTTCATAAAATTAATTGTACTTAATGGAGGAGGTTGATGGTGCTGAATTATTGTAAGCCCCGAGGGAGCAGAGAAACCCTGTCCCCCATCGGGCCACTGATCTCTTGGATAGGTTGTCTTGCCACCTGATTCAATGGACGAATGTGCGTAGCCAATTACGTGAGTCCCTAGATGGAGTGCGAAATGACCTTGAGCCCTCGAGAGCCGGACGGTTGCTTTATGCAGTGTGTTCCTTGACGCTGGCTTGCTGCCTTGGACGAACAGGAACGTGGTCTATTTCCAATCTCTAGGATAGTATTAAAAAAAAAAAGGTAGCCACTATGTGAAATAGTTAAATCTTTCATGACGCGCCAGTAACTTTGCTTTTGGAACCAGGTGCTTAGAACATAAATAATATGTGGGTGTGGCCTATACAAATATCAAGGGGGGGATCCTCCAAGCTTCTTCATTGTATCCAGACATAACGTGTTCTTAGAAGCTGTGCTGGTTTTTTTTTTTTTTAATGAAGAATATTAGAGAAAGGAAAGTATAAATTAATTTTGGATAAAAAAATGAGAAATGTTTGTAAGCTCATTTTGCTCAATGTGTTACGGGACAATTATTTTTATAATCAAAGACGTTCTTACAAAATGTCATGTTTTTTAAAAAGACAAGTCTGGGCACAGAGAACAAACGTTAACTATTGATGTAGATAATCTTGCCCGTCTTTGTACGCTCCAGAGTCAGGGTTCTCTGTGGCTTTGGGGTGACTTTGCCAGCAACAGGCTGGCGCTCGGGGGACCACCCACGGTGTGGTGGGAAGTGGGTCGGCCAGCTCCTGGCTTTGACCTGTGGCTCTGCTTCTGCTGGTCCTACGGCCTTGGGCAAGTTAACTGCCTATTCTCAGCCCCAGTCTCTCGCTCCGTCCATACCCTTCCATTGCTCTCAAGGAGGAGGGCTGAACCCTGTGTGGTGCATGCGTAGCTCGACGGTTCCAGACAAGGCAAGTCCAACCCCGTTCTAACGTGTTTAATAAAGAATCAACTTCTCAGATGTTCCTCTAGAAACCTTCAGGGTAGACCAAGATGTGTACTGAAGTGCCACTCTGCTGTGTCCTTTACTCTTCCAACTTTTGACTCAGTTTCCCTTTCTTTCCTAGCACCCTCAGGTGACTGTGGAAGCGTTTGCACCCAGCACGCTCAGGTAAGAGACTTTTCAGATGGGGAAGATTTCCAGGTACTGGATCGTACGGATTCCCTTTGTGGTCACGGTTCTCTGTGCTTGGTCTTTCCCGTGCTCCTCTGAAGGTCCCGACGGCCGCCATTTCCCTGACTGTTCTCCTTGGGCGGTCTTTATTTTAGTGTCTTATCTATGATGTTATTCTGTTATATTTTAGGTTTTATTTGTACGAATTCCTGCATGCACGTTGTAATGATAGAAAACATGCATGAGAATGGTAAAGCCCTTGAGCGTAAGGGTTTGGTCCTGAGGTGAGGGTTTGGGTACGAGGCAGATGTCAACGATCTATAGTGTTTTAAGAACTTTTTCAATGTGTGGGGCGCCTGGGGGGCTCGGTGGGTGGAGCGTCGGACTCCTGGTTGTAGCTCAGGCCATGATCTCATGGTTTGTAAGATCGAGCCCTACACTGAGCTCTGTGTCGATAGTGTGGAACCTGCCTGGGAGTCTCTCTCTGTCTTTCTCTCTCTGTCTCTCTTTCTGTCTGTCTCTCTGTCTCTCTTTCTCTCTGTCTGTCTCTCTCCTCTTTCTCTGCCCGTACCCTACATTCTTGCATGTGCTCTCTCTTTCTCTCTCAAAATAAACTTAGAAAGTTTTCATTGCATATCTCTTAAAGAACTTTATTTCTCTTGTGTGTGAACATAGGCATAACACTGTTTCCACACCTAAAAAGAGAGTTAACAACAGTTCTTTTACATCACATAGCCGGTGTGTTCAGTATTCCCATTGTACAGACATACTGTAAAAACAAATCTTAGGGGTGCCGTGCACAACATAATGACTGTGGTTACCACAGCCCTACCGTGTCTTTGAAAGTTGTTGGGAGACTAGATCCCAAGAGTTCTCATCACAAGGAAAAAACATTTTTCCGCCTCTTTTTCTTTTTCCACTTAGTACCTGAGATGATGCACTCGTCATGGTAAACATTTCACAGTGTGTGACCGTCAAGTCATGTTGCTCTATTCTTGAAACGTAAACAGTGCTGTACGTTGGTGCTCTCATAATAAATCTGGCGAAAAATAAAAAGAAACCCCGCAAATCCCTGTTTGGTGTTTCGTGGGTTCAGAGGGGCCAGTTTGGTCTGGAGTGGGGATTCTCAAGGTGTGGCCCCGAGATGACCTACACTCCCTGCACCTGGGAACTTGGAGCCATGTGGACCGCGCCAGAGGGACGGGACCAGACATCTGGGGTGGAGGCCTCCTCTGGGCGATGCAAATGCACGGCGGCATTGGGAGAAGCACTGGTCCCCAGAAAACCACAGTGTTACACTCTCCACACACACCTTTTTATGTTTGTCTTTGTGTTTAACACAGCGACAGATCCCGGAATGCTCAAAACACACACGATGCACTTACCTGGGTCTCTGTGGTAGAAGTCTACGGTTTGGTCTTCATCTCTGGCTTCAGGCCAGAGTTCCTAAGACCCCTGTCATTTCCTAAACGGAATAGAAGCATCTTTTGTTTTAATATTTGGTTACCGTCCCCAGCCCTTGAAAGGGCTCTGGAGCGATGCGTTTTGTTATTCAAAACGAGCCCCTTCCAACCACACCTGAGTTTATGTTAATAAGGCGGCTCGTGGAAAGCCTCTAATTATGGGGGCCGGTTGCCAGGGGAACCAGGAGTGTTTACAGGATTGGTACTTACAGGCTCCGCCCCCTGACCTCCTGGGAGGCGAGAGGGGCTGGAGGTTGAGTTGAGCACCAGGGGCCAATCATTCCGTGCGTTAAGCCTACCCTATAAGAATGGTTTTGAGGAGCTTGGGGCTTGGGCCCGTGGAGGTGCTGGACGCTGCGCTAGTTGGGGGCCGCCCTGGGCATCTCCGGCTGCTCCGGAATCCTAGCCTTCCCGATAAACCCGTCATCTGGTAAGTAAACTGTTTTCCTGAGTTCTGGGAGCGGTGCTAGCACGCCAGGGAAAACTCCGGTTTCTCCAACTGGTCGGTCCGAGTTGCAGGTGGCGGCCTGGACTTGGACTTGGGCTTTGAGGTGGGGGCAGTCCTGGAGGACAGGGCCCTTGACCTGCGGGCTCTGTGCCCCTTTGAGCAATCAGTGTTGGAATCGAGATGACCGTAGCACCCCCTCTCCCCGTCCACGGGGATTTGGAGAATGGCTGGATGTGGAAAAACGGGGCCTCGTGTCTGGAGTGTTGTGTAAGTAGAGGGAAGTGGAGTTTTTGCTTTTTAATGACCGCCTTGGAGTCTAGGCCTTTCATTGGCACCCAGGGCCGGACCAAGCCCCCTTCTGGTTCTGTCGGGAGAGAGCACCCTGCGCGCTCTTGGGGAAGCCAGCGAGATGGTGGGCGCGGAGGCAATGCCCAGGACAGACTGAGCGACCTTCGAGAGAATTGAGTGTGTGTGGTAGAGAGGGAAACCTTCTTTTTAAAAAGAGTGCAGTTCTCTGGGGCCCTGGGTGGCTCAGTCGCAGCTCCGGTCATGGTCATGATCTCGTGGTTTGTGAGTTCGAGCCCCACGTGGGGGCCGTGGCGCCTGCTTCGGATTCTATCTCCCTCTCTCTGCCTCTCCCCACTCATGCTGTTTCTCTTTCAAATATAAATCGTTGAAAAAACACGGCAGCTCTAAAAGCTGGGGTTCTCACCTGCTGGCTACACAAGGGAATCAGCTGGGAGTCACGAAAAAGATACTGGTCACCTGGCCTGACCTCAAGAAGACTCCAGTTTCCAGTTGAGTTGGGAGTGGGTGGTGGGGAGGGGAGGAGATTGGTCTCAGCTGGACCTAAGCGCTCTCCAGGTGACGCTCTTTGTGGTCATGATTCAGAACCGGTGGTTTGGTCTGGGGTTGAGGTAAGAAACAAGATGGAAATACATTGCAAGAGGGTCCTTTTTGGGGTCTTCCCTTTTAAATGAAAATTGCTTTTCAAACTGGGGTTCTTTTTTAATGGGAGAGGGAGGGCTTGAACGGCGGAAGGGCAGAGAGAGAGGGAGGGAGAGCAACAGAACCCCAAGGAGGCTCTGTGCCGCCAGTGGGGCTCTAACCTATGAATCCATGGGGTCAAGACATTAGCTGAGATGAAGAGTCGGACACTTAACGTACTGAGCCACCCAGGCGCCCTTCAGACTGTGGTTTTTAAGTTCTGTTTTCAGCTGAGGGCAATTTTAGATCAGGAGATTGGATTATGGTTTGTCAACGCACCTATAGATGTCTGGGGGGGGATCATGTATGTTTTTGTGGCATGTGAAGGACCCCTGTCCTGTCCCCTCCGCAAGCAGCTCCCTTTCTTGTGAGTAGAGCTTGCTCCAGGAAAGGAACTCGGACCCTCCTGCTGGGCAGCATGGGTCACTTTAATGTTTCCGAGGCGGTCAGTGAGCCCAGAACCTGCCTTGCGGTCCTGAAGTCTCGGAAAGGAAAAATGGAGCTGTATTTTTTGGTTGTGTGTTGAAATATTCCATGGAAAAAGGGAAACGAGTTCTACCACTGATTTTTTTCTTGGCAGGATTTCTCGCCTCCCCCTCCCCCCCAAGTTTCTGGCAAGTGTGATTAGAAGTGGACTTGCAGGATTTCTTCCCACTTGCTTCTCAAAACCTTCTTTGCTGGCTTGCTGCTGACTAGCAGGTTACTTTGCTATCTCTCCCACGTGGTATCCAAAAATCACAGAACTCCGAAATAAACAGCATGAACTTGGTCACATTTGGAGGATTAGCCAGATGTAAATCTGAGTTGCACTTGGGATGTTTCCTGTGCCTCATTTAAAAATGAACTCTAGCTTTGAGTAGAAACAGATTTTTTAAAATGAAATATCTTACTGGAAAACAAATTTTATTTTTCCAATAAAAAAAATATGGCGAGGAGGTAAGCTTTTTTTCACGCCCATGGGTATTCTATTTCCTGCTCTTTCTTTCTCCCTGCTGATAGTACATGTGGCTGAAATAAGACCTGATTTCATTCTCCAAAATGGGGGAAAATTAATCATTCACGACTTTATTTAGTCTTAATTGACAGCAGACGTTTAAAACCTGATTGGTTACAGTTGACTGTGCAGTGTGCCTTTGAGGAAAATACGCATTTATGTATTGCCCCAACTGAGCTGTGGACTTCCTTAGCGTAACAGCAGGTTCAAGTGTCGGCCTAGAGGATTTCTGATTCTTAGACCTTCCAAAAATACACTTTTTCTCTCAGAAAAAAATGAAAGCTCTTTTTCATGTGATCATAATAGGAGTTGTGTGGTCACAAAATGTTTTCTGGTGATAAGCAAACCTGCCAGAAATACCCAATCCTTATATGCCACCTGTTTTTAATTCTAGCAAAACCTATAATCAGAATGAAATTTAAAAAAAAAATCTTTTGAAAAATAATTGAAATTTAAACCTTTTGTTTATCCTTCCAGATCGCACTAAATCACATGAATACACCAAGGCCAAGAGGTTGACTCTCCCTAGTAGACCTAATGTTCTTTGCAGACGCACGAATTAAGTTACAGATCTGCTAGACCGGATTTTGATCATTCACATTCTAGCAGTCCCCAAATACAACCATTGTGGGTCCCGTTACCTTCTGTATTCTGTGTATTACAGAAGTGACTCTTTGTCACCTGGTAGTGGAAAATGTTCTGCTTCGTCAAAACCACTACAACTTTCCCACCAGCCTGTCCCAGCTTCCCACAAAATCATTTTCTGTTCTTCAATCTGGTGGTCAAATTGGTAATGTATATTCATATTCTTTTTCTAAAGACGAAGATAATCTGCCCAGTTAGCTTTTCAGTGCTTGATACCTAATGGATGGTCGGATGGGTAGCACATTGACTTTGCAGAAGGACTGCTTCTTGAAAGCTGCTGTCACTGAAGGGGTGTCATGAAAGATAAGGTAGTGATGGGAAAAGGGTCTTGTCTTCCTTACTTCCAGATGCAAGCTATGCTCTCCAAAGCTCCTTGGTAGGTAGGTACGATCAAATTTCAGTAAGGCTACCAGGGAAAGGTCAAGAGAAAGAAAGACCAAATTCCAGATGCAAATAGTCCTGTCCACGTTCAGATCCTGTCCATGTTCAGAAACGGACCCTGAAGTGGGAGAAGCAGACTGCCTCTTCCGTAGGTTCCTATGATCTAATTAAATGTGTTTTCACTTAAAAAGGATAACAATGTTAGAACTTAATGGGATTAACCTAAGTGAAGTTTATTAGGCATTGCTTTGACAGTAAAGATTATGGATGGCTCAAGTTCAATTTTGAGATCATCGCTTTGGATCTTGTTGTACTTGCTACTGCTGCTCTGCTGAAGATTGCATCTGTGTCACACCAAACATGTTCACACTTGGAGTATGAGTGGAGTTTGAAGATTTCATCCCTTTGATTTTAGGGGAAGATCAGTTTTCATACTAAGGGGAAATGTTTAGATGAAATGAAGGCTTTATTAGAGAATGAAGGTTGTATTCATAGGCCCTTAGTGTCTCTCTTGCTCAGAATTAATAAGCACTGTTTCTTTAGCCCCAGGTCATTGATGACTACTCACTTTTCTTTTGTATGTGTGGTAAGTACTGAAAAAAAAATGTGGTAAAATCTAAAACCTCTCATTCTAGCTGTGGGGATGTATTGGGTATTTGACGTTTGCACAACCATTCCCATTATCCATCTGTACAACTTTGCTTCCCAAACTGGAATCAGACCCATTAAACGCCCACTTCCTATTCTGCTTTCCCCTTAGGCCCTGGTATTCACCATTCTACTTGTTTCTATGAATTGAATTTGGCTATTGGAGATATTTGATCAGTGGAATCCTATTGTATTCTTGTGTGTGTGTGTGTGTGTGTGTGTGACTGGTTTGTCATTTAGCATCATGTTCTCAAGCTTCACGATGTAGAATATCAGAATTTTCTTGTTAAGACCATGTTCCTTTGTATGCATAGACCACATCGTTGATCCATTCATTTATCAGCTGCGTGCATGGGTTTCGTCCACACTTTGGCTGTGAATCATGGTGGATCTTGCTAATAAGTCCATGGATATACAAATACCTGTTTGAGGATCAATAGTCTTGAACTGCTTCCCCATGAGAAGTGTCTTTATCCAGTTATTTAAGATCGCAAATAGTGGTTTTGATACTGATTAGGTGACTTCCATGTTTTTCTTAACAAAGGCTCTTATATAGCCTAATGAGAATTCATCTTGGGTATAGGTTATGAAGGTCCCCAAAGGCATAAGAGGACAGATAAACACAGGCACTGAAAATTTTTTCAGAACACACCTGAGTAGCCCTATTGACCCAGTTTGTATTAAAAACCCATTGGGATAAACTTTTCTTTATATCAAAGTCTGACTTCGTATAAAAATCTGTGTTTTAGAATCTTGATTAGAAGAAATCTTGCATGAAAAACTAGAGTGATTTCCAAAATTAACATTCTCTGGTTAATCAAAAATTTATTTTTTTATTTAGAGAAAACTTTTTAATGGTTATTTTTGAAAGGCAGAATCCTACCCAGTCTCCAGGCTCTGAGCTGTGGGTACCGAGGTGAGGTTTCTCTCTTGGGAAGAAGTGTAACAGCACGTACCATTCAAATACATCTTCTCACGCTTTTAGTGTTTTCGATGTTCTATCTTCTGGAACAATCTTGACGTGATGATTGTTTCAGATGGTTTTCTGTCAACTAGACAGAATCTCCTTGTAGCTAGTATTCATTGGGCATGTACCATATTTAAATTTTTAGTGTTTATGTTTGAGACGGATACTGAGTGTGAGTGGGGGAAGAGGCAACGAGAGGGAGACACAGAATCCGAGGCAGGTTCCAGGCTCCGAGCTGTCAGCGCAGAGCCTGACTTGGGGCTCAGACTCCCAAACTTTGAGATAATGACTTGAGCTGAAGTCAGTCGCTCAACTGACTGAGGCACCCACGTGCCCCTGGCATGTACCATATTTAGAGTTAGGATGTTATTACTGATGAATGTTCATTCAGTCCTTGGTATGGTAGGCTTTGTCTAAGCTCTGATTTGTGCTGTGGTTTATTTCATCTTCCCCATATCCTCACGTGTTGGATACCAGGGTAACCTGATTTCACAAAGTAGGAAAGTGGCACAGGCATCACTTGGTCAAGGACGAACTTATGAATTGTAAGAGTTGAGACTCGAACTCGGGCATCTGATTTCAGACTGTGTATCTTTGACCACTATGCCATATTGACTTGTCACTTTACCATTTCTTTTGGAGGAGATCAGACCCTTTAAAGTCTGTTCTATGTGTCTAGCTAGAAACCCATGCCATGTTAAGTGGTTACTCACTATTTTAGAAGGTCAACACCAATTGGCCAAGCTTTCTTCTGATCGCCATGCCCTTTATTTCTTTTAGAGGTAAACACATTTCCTGGGAAAGGAAATTCAGAAAGGCTGTGGTTAGGAATTCTTAAAAAACTTAATACATTTTTATAAAAGGTGTTACTGCTCTATGAATTTCTATTTTGTGAAGACTTTACAGCAGGTACTAAGAATAAACGTCTCAGAAATTTGGTGTTGGAGCATGTAAGCGGGATCTGCTTCTGTCCAGTGAAAGTTGAGGTCTTCCCCTTAAGATGCCGTGTTGTCAGCAGTGCTTGTACCTACTTTTATTCTAAAATAGCCAAGAATCGACTAGACCTGTTAGCCAGTGAATGGGTCCACTTAATGAGGTCCTATTTCTCTGAATGCTCATGGTGAGGATCAAAGAATCCTTGGGAGCCCAAGGAACATTCTATGAGCAAGGGTCAGAGTTGCCAGGCATCTTGCTAGGTGCTAGGGATTGAAAGACCATTAAGAAATAATGGTTAAGATCCGTGTAACTTAGTTTGAGATAGCATGAGGAATTCTCCTGTCTTACCTCTCTGTTAAGGAAAGAAGTTGGGAGACAGCTGGGCAGGAGCTTGGTTTTGCAGGTTGAGTAGGAGCTGTCGAGGCAAGCTGGGGGTGGGGGGGGGAGTGATCTTGGGCAGAGGAAGAGCCGCGTACAAGGATATTGAGGTAAGCAGCAGCATGGTGTGTTCTCCAAATCCCTAGGGGAGGAGTGGATTAAAGCGTAAAAACCATGGAGTTTTGGGAAAAAGATTTTGAAACTACCCTTAGAGTCTTGGCTGTATCCTTTGTGGAGACCTCAGTCACTTTGGCCTTTGTCTTGAGCATTAAAAATAATGTACGTTACCACTGAGTAAAGAACCTGACCTAGAGGTTCCTACGTTGATACTAGGATTTATTAGGTTACTATCCTTTTCATGTTTGTTTTGAAAAGTGTTATATTTGCATGGTTCAAAACCCCCGAAATATAAAAATTTTCCATGTTTGAGCCTCATCGACCAAGTTCCTCCTTCAGAGCCCCCACAGAAGCCACTATTTTTAGTTTTCTATATGGCCCTTCCATAGCCCTTTCTGCTGCTCGACGAGGAAATAGGAGTGTCCATTCTATACTTCCTGCTCTTAAACAAAAGGTACCATATTCTACGCATTGTGTAATGCCTTCCTGTTTTATATTTAACCATATATATTAGACGTCCTTCCATATCTGTTGAGAAGAAACTTCCTCGGGGTGTGTGTGTGTGTGTGTGTGTGTGTGTTGTGAGTACTTTTTATTTGGGTAGTTGGATGCCTTATTTGGGTTTTACCAATTCTTTATGTATTCTTCTTTGGGAAGGGGAAGTGCACGCTTCAATGACATGTAATGGAGCAACCATCACCACAGTCGAGGTGCAGAAGTGTCCCTTAACCTTAAGGGAACTACCTTCTGCTGATTTTGAATGGTGCCCCCCTCCAGCCCCCCACTCTACAGCCCCACTACTTGCTCCTGCTGGTCCGTCCACCCATCTTCTATGTGCCCATTTGAAGAAAACCCAATTATACATTCATTGTACCTTTCTCGGGACTAAGAATCCTTTTCTCGAACATTTTTATTTCTCATTGGCCTGAGCACTTAATGGGTACTTAAAAAGACTTGTGGAAATGCAGGAGTCAAAGCCAAACCAAAGCCAAGCCAAACAGAAAATTTGGAGTTGAAAAACAGATGAGTCAGGGTCATTTGCTTTATGAAATAACCTAGTTCAGACTTCCTTAAATAGGAACTCCTCAATGTGAATGAAGCCGTAATTTATCATTTCTTTTAGGACTCCATTAAAAATGCTAATGATCAGACACCCAGCTTTTTAAAAGCATCACTTTTCAGGGTATTTCCATTTTTATGCCCCACCCCCACCCCCTTTTGGGGACTTGTGCCGTGGGGGTGTGATAGGATTTATTATCGCTAGTTGACAGAGTAGGAAACTGGCTAACAGAGGGAAGAAGGATTTAGGCTGCCCGACAGTGATGAGGTAGACATCGTCCTTCTCATTACACTGAGAAGAACCCAAGTGCTCAGATCTTCAGTAACTTTCCTCTGGTCAGTTGAGAGCAGACAAGATTCCAAACGTGTAGCCCTTGCTACCACTCCATGATGAAGGCTTTTCTTGGGTTAAAAGTCAAAGAATGCAAATTCCCTGCCCCCGCCCCCCACCCTTTTTTTTTTAAATGCTGGCAGGAGTAGTACTTGAGTACTTTATTTATCAAAAAGATAGAAGGTGCTGGCCTATAAAAAGCCTCAGGGCCTTGGCATAGCCAGTCTCTTGTCCACATTCCAGCTCAGCCATCATCCAGCTTTGCTGCCGATGGACCCGTGGATTTCTAGATCAAAGCTTCATGCCCTCCCGTTTAAAACGGAGACTCTGGTCATGGCTCTATTGGGTTGAGGGAATTCCGTGGAATAAAACCTGCAAAGCACTCGGCACATACATACCCATCATGGAACCAGCAACTGCTGTGGGTCTTCGTTTTATGGACTTTGTATCTGTAAATATCAAATTAGACGTAAATAATTAAGATTGTGCTATGTGCAAAACCGCATACTGTTGGTGGAATTAAACACGGCTACACAGTGATGTCATTTTTTCCAACCATTTGGAATGTTATTTTACTTAGATGTTTTTCTTTAAGTTGCTGTACTGTCAAATAGGTCACCATCCCCCTCCCACCCCCCATATTTTTAAAACTCTGAAGGCACAGATTTTTCTAGAAATGAGTAATTTATATTGGTAGCACAGGGACATACGATCCTTATGGTTTAGATCTTCCTGAGGTTCTGGTGACATCTATCTGTTGATCTATCCGTGGACCTATTCATTACCTGAGAGGCAGTAGAAAGGCAGGGAGCTGATGGGGGTGTGTATGTGCATTTGGGGGGTGGGTGGGTGAGGGTGCGTGTTGAAGACAGCTTTTGTAATAAGATAACTGAGTGCTCCCCTCCCCCCAGCATTGCTGTCTCATCGGGATTATTGAAGGGATGTGCTCAGCTGTATTTAGCTGGGGGGTGGGGGTGTGTGGAGGGGGAGTCTGGAGGCGTCGTGAGAAGCATCTTCGTCCCAGTGGCCGACCGTGGAGTGAGCGCTCTTGCCTGTGTCACAGATGGATCGGGAACTGGAGAGGACCTCGTGAGAAATTCTGTCCCACACCTTCCCTCACGGCAAGGCTGTGACCCCTGTGAGGGGCAGCGGGGTGGGGTGGAAAGCCCCGGGGGCCCCAGGGGAGTGAGCTGCGACTCTGTCCAGTGTGAGTGATGCCTTCCCTGCGTAGGGGCCCTCGGCACACAGCAGCGGGGGGTCGACTTGGCACGAGGTGGAAGATGCGCTCACGTTCCCCCGGGGGGCTCTCCACTTGGCAGGACAAGAGCGCGGAGGCCTTGGCCTGGCGGGTCTCAGGAACCGTCTCTGTGGTAGAGTCGGATGCTGAATAGGTTGAAATCTGGCGGGGATAGAACACTGGTTTCTCCACTCGAAGTGCATTTTCGAAAGCTGATGTTTTTCCTCATCTGGTCAAGGACTTTACTGTAGGGGGTGGTGGCGGTGAAGAGCCACTGGGCTACAGAGAAAACCCCCTGACAAAATGACAAAGGGGCGAAACAAAATCGTGCTGTCGGGTGGATGGGTCCCCATGTTTCCCAGCAAGGCCATCGATCTTTGGAGTTGGCTGCAGTTGCTCGTGACCATGGGGTCCATTGTCCTGTTGATGGCTGTACCCAGCCAGCCGTGTTTCCCGTCGTCTACGACACAGCGGCCTCCCTGGTCTCTGGAGCGGGAAGCATGGCGGTTTCCTGCTCACCCCTGGAATTATTGGGATTCAAAGCCTTGACCCTCAGGCTTTAAACAGACATGTTCAGTACCTTCCGAGGGGTATTGTGTTTAAATCTTAGTAATTGATCTCCTTCATATAAGACCTAACTGCAGGGCAGTCAGACCCTTCAAGAGAGCCTTGTGTTTCACATTTACTGGGAATAAGTCATTCTTTCTCTTGAGCTCTCAAAAGTCGTAATTTGGAAATCACTCTTCCTGGGAAAACTGGGAACCCCCCCCCCCGCCCCGTCCTTTTGATAAGAGCTGTAATAAAAGTTCCCATAGATAAAAGTTTCTGATTTAATGGGACTCTGTGGCTATCTTTCTAGGGAAGTCTTGGAAAGTGCATTGCTGCTTTTTTTTTTTTTTTTTAAATCCTGGAGTTTCATGCTCAAGTATGATGTCACTCACATGTCTTTGGTACATCCCAAGTCCCTTTGCAAATGGAAACGACATAAGAAACAAAAACTGGTTGTGGGTATAAACTGTTTCCGGAACCTCAAAGGCTATGTTTGAGAGGCACTAAATGCCCAAGTATTAGCTGACATTTATCGTCCTGCCTCAAAATTAAATGTCTTTCTGATCACATGTTTCGCAAAGGATGACATATTTGTCCTCTTAAAAATGCATAGGAGTTGGCCACAATCTAGTTTCACTGGTAGGTTTGCTGAAGCATTATCACCAGACGGGCAGGATGATTGATGAGTGCTTTTCAGGGAGGGAAATGCTGCCGGCTTGATTTGTATTTTGTCTTACCTGGAGTTGAGCTGCTTAATTTTCTATTTCAGTTAAGAATAATCCCTTTTCATGCTCATAGCCATAATCAGACTGTAAGAGACTTAAAAAGTGTCATTTCCCAGCGGTATTTCTCAGTGTAAGCATTTTTGTGGAAGACTGTGCTCATTTTTCTCATAACTTGTGTGAGAGCTATCCGGACAGGGAGTTTTCCCTGTGTTAATGGTACTAAGTTGGGGGCATGTTGTGGTCAAGTGAAGAGAGAACCGAGGGAACCCTGTCACTCCGTCTGAAATGGCCGCAGTAGGAGGTGAGATGGACTTGGACAGTTAAAATGGTGCCTGATGGGACGTGGATGGCTTTGGTTAACAAGGAGTCGCGGGAGGCAGTATTCACTCGGGCTCCTCCCCTTCGTTGGGTCCTTGTTTTCCTGTCCTCTGACTTGAAAGTACTCTAGGGGCACTTAGCCACTCAGGAGGGACAGGTCCAGAGATGGAGATAGGCAGGACCTTCGTAGATAATTACTTCCAAGTCTGTTTTGCCAAAAGGTCAGGAGGGTAGAGGCCCCCTCTTGATCTAGAAGGTGCAAACATGGAGCCCTATTTCTTTTACAAACCCGAAAGTCCATTAGAATGTCGTAAGTTCTTCCGTCACTCTTGAGGTCGGGAGCATCTCCCTCATGGTCCTGGAACATAGTGAACTTTGTAGGTCTAGAACTTCAGTTTCATCTCCCCTTTCTCTCCTAAGGTACTTTGATAGGATCGTCACAGAGCTATCTTTTCTGGGCTTAGGACCTAAATTCTTGCATTAGGTCCTTCCCCATTCAATACCAGGTACTCCAGGCAGGAGTTGTCTGCCTTCAGGAGCGTGTGTGATTGCTCAACTGATGGGTCGTTGGAGTTGGGATTTACAGTTCTGCAGATACGGTAGGTGGTCTGTGGGCAGAGAGAGTGAATCACTGTTTTAAACGAGCAAGAATATTGCTTGAAATAGAGGTTTCTGATTGGCTGCCTGTGGCTCTTAGAGCTACGTCCCCTTGAAGATGAATCCGAAGTATTAATTTTTATTGATGAATCTAATCGAATGGATAAGCAGGATTCGACATTCCAAATAGTAAACCTATGGCCCTTAGCACATGAAGGCTCTGTGACTCCAGCTCTGTTAGGAAGACGTGGAAAGACATGTCTTCACCTCTTCCAGAACCTTATTTGGGCGGAGAGGGTGCGGGTCTGGTCTCCTAGGGGCTCCCTGAGGTCCCAGAGTTTTATATTAGGTTTTGTAGAAAGACAGCCAATAGAATTCATATGTTGATAAAGACTCTTGGTTGGTTGCAAATAATCCCTTCCTGGTGATGAAGAAGCGCGAATGCTGAGCCACCCCAAGGGCAGGGAGACGCGTAGGTACCTGTCCTGTCTGCCACAACGTGGTGCAGTTGTACCATCAACACTGAAGCAATGAACTGGTTTTCACCCTGGGGTCGAGCCCACCAGAAGCTCTTGAATCCCCACTGCCAAGGCTGTAGGTTAGGAGCTGACAGTTGAGGACAGCTGGGCATCTCCAGCTCTTGCTTGGTCCTTTCCCATCCATGTCCTCCATTTATGCTCAGATCATCCTGGAGATGCTGAAGAGTGTCTGGAGAAAGAATCGGATTTCCAAGTGACCTTGAACTGATGGGAGTTAGGGGTTGGCTTAGAGTTAGCCTTGGTTTTTCTCTTCATTTGAAGAACAACAGGTATGTGTGGGACTTGTAAATAAATGGTGTGATGTAGATGATAGCAAAGGCATGTGACATCTGTTGGAGATGAGATGTTAGAGATAGAATTTTTATACTAACAATGAAGTTTCTTGTTCTTACTTGGCTAGAAGTGGAAGTTTTTATTTTGGCATGTTTTGCCTTTTAAAGCAATCCAGCTTTCTGAGTTTTGTAGAATTCAGATGGGCCTAAAGGCAATTAATGTGAGTTAGGCTATATTGAAGTGGGTGAAGACTTTGAATTCATGCCCAAGATGTGCCATCTCCTCCCCAGTATACAGTCTGATGGGCAACATGTTAGGGTGCTGCTCTTAAGTGAATGCCGTCTAATTTGGGATCTTTTTCTTCAACAGTTACCTGTGACCTTCTCACCAATTCCCCTTCCTGGTTACAGTTCAGACACATAAGAAAGGTTGGAGAGGCTTCTTAGAAGTTCAGGGGCACCTGGGTGTCTCAAGTCAGCTGAGCATCCAACTTTTGCTCGGGTCATGATCTCGTGGTTCGTGAGTTCCAGCCCCATGTCAGGCTCTGTGCTGACAGCTCAGAGCCTGGAGCCTGCTTCAGATTCTGGGTCTCCCCCTCACTCTGGCCCTCTCTATTGCTCGTGCACGTGCTTTCTCAAAAATACGAAATTTTAAGGAGTTCAAATACATGTCCTATTTTCAATCTGAAGCATTTCACACCACGAACATAAGTTTGGAAGCTAAAAGACCATTCCACAGGCGTTACAACCATGGCATAAAAAGAATCAGTGTAACAGAAAGGATGAAAAGAATCCTCCAGAACTTTAAAAAAAAAAAAAAAAAAGGCAGCTGGGGCCTGAGGAGCAGCGTGGGGTTATGTCGGTCATCTGGGGCCGGCAGAGGCTCTGGGCACCAGAGTTCACGCAGCTGGGTCAAGGTCACACCCTGTAGTTTCTCTTTCCACTTGGACAGAAATGGAGGTGTTGGGCCTATAATCTGGTCCTTGCCCAAAACCGAGCGAGTGTTCTGCAGTGTTTCTGTTTTGAACACACTTGTCCTCATTTTCCCTCTTCCCTGCCTGCCCACTCCAGGGGAAAAACATCCTCAGAGGTTCTCCCGGGTGGGGCGGCTCTTTGATTGCAGCGCCCCTGGGTTTTCTAGGTTAACAGCTTGGAGCTGTGGGGCTGCCCAGAGCTGCCTTCTTGGATTCCCTTCCAGCCTTCCCACCCCGGAGGGGGGAGCTCGGGAGGGCAGGCTGGCTGGGGAGCGAGGAGGGGGGGTCTTGTTGACTGCAGCTGTGTCAGTTGAGCGGGGAAGCCTTCCAGCATCTTGGAAAGTGTGGGATGACCAATCTGCACCTTAGCCCTGTGTTAGGGACACGTGTTGTCCCCTGTGCCTCCGCTTAGGGTGGCGAGGGGAAGAAAGGAGGTGATTTCCTGGGCCCCATCAGAGTGGGAATGAGCATCCAAGGAGTCAGAGTCACCTTTTGGCCTGTGTCCTTGTCCCCGGTGAATGGGAACGAACTTTGGTCACTTGTGTGGGCGTTTCGGGACTGAACCAGCTCGATGGGGCAGGACCTGCCTTGGAGGAATGGCTTTCTCTGCATCTCTCCGCTGGGGGTGCGGAGGAGGCCCTGGGAGGTTTCTGGAGCTGGAGTTTATTGAGAAAACAGCTGCCCTGCTCCCTTTCCCTCCCACCGGCCCGCCTTCTCTCTGCGGCAGGATGTGAGTGAGCTGCGAACTTTGGCAGGGGGGAAGCCTGGTAATACTTTTCTGAAACAGGAACAGCTTTTTTTGGCATGGAGCTATCAGGTTAGAGCTTGGGAGAGGGGCTGGGGAGACGGATAAGTAAAATTTGATCTACTCATTCGAGAAATGATTCTAACTCATCCCCGAAGAAGTCCAAGTTCAGTGGGGTGGAGTTCCACAGCGCTGAGCCGCGATCAGGAGCCGGCACAGGTTGGTGTCGGTGCACGCCAGGATTCAAAGGCATGTTTGCAGCCTATACTTGATCTTCAGGTCAGAATATGCCCCTGGAAGTGACGGTAAATGCTTCTCAGCAGACCAGTTGAGGACCTTGTTGACCAAGAGCGCTCAGGGGACTGAACGGAGCCGGGAGGAGTAGAGGGGCCTTGGACACCATTGGCCAGAAGCTGTGTGCGAATCAGGAGCTCGGGGCTGATTAGAGCCTCCAGATCTCTAAGAAGCAGCTGTTGGATGGTGTGAACTTCAGCACACAGAATTTTAAGAGGCTAATTCTCCTTGGAAGCCTGTGTGCAAAGTGGTTCTTTCCTGGCTGTTGCCTCCTCCTACTTCGGAGGCTTAGTTTCACTGAGGGCAAGTTTTCTGTGCCAAATGTAGCCATGACCTTCTGGTGCCTGGAGCGGCCACACAGCCTGACCTAGGAGGGCTGGGTTGGGCAGGACGGGGTGAGGAGGGAGGGTCTTTTTAACTCCCACTGGCTCTGGGGTCAGTCCCAAACCTCAGGCTTGGACTTGAAGAACAGGAGAAAAGGGGCATGTTCCAGAATGTTCGCCCTGCCTCCCTCTTAGGAGCACAAGCCTGGCCACCTCCTCCCTCCTACGCTCCCCTACGGTCTCTTGAGTACCCGCACCCCTACCCCCCACCCTGTTGAATCTAAACTTGCTTTCTTATTCTACAAATGGTGAGAATGGAGCTTTGCAGGGAGAGTTCTTGGGAATCTGTGTGAAACTCCCTAATGGTCTACGCCTTAGGGTCTGGTCAGTACATTGCTCCCTCCCCACTCTTCCTTTCCTTGCCCTCCTCCCTTCCTTCACAACTGTTGTTCTTTCTCTGCTGCGACTTGTGTTTACTTTTACAGTGGAATTACTAAACATACTAAGACATGTTTGAGAAAGTGAAGCTCCTCTTACAAGCGGCCTGATGAAGAATCTGGAATGTATGAGAAGCCATAGAATTCCAAGGGCCAAAGTTAACATTCATTATTAAGCGACTTATGATTACGAAGTTGCTGAAATGATGGAGATTACAGAATGGAGTACATTGTCTTCTGCACTTAGTTAGGGATGTGCCTCTTGTATATCAAAGATGGGCAGGTCTGTCTTGTCATTCAGACACGGAAGTCCCTGCAAAAAGCTTTTAAAAGAGTAAAATGACCATCTCCTTTTCATACGCCACTAGAGAAATAAGTATGTAAGTGAAAGCTTAGGAGAAAATCCTAAGTAATGAAATTGCTTAGATCTTGCCTTCAATTTACATTTAAGGTTAAACTGAACTTTAAAAGAAATATTTACTTGGAGAGAGAAAAAGAGGGGAGGAGCAGGGAGGGAGAATCCCGAGCAGGCTCTGCGTGGTCAGTGCAGGGCCCGATGTGGGCCTCCATCCCCATGGCCATGCGATCGTGACTTGAGCTGAAATCAAGAACTGGACATTTAAGCCACTGGGCCACCCAGGTTCCCCTAAACTTGAACTTTTATGCAGAACTTAAAAATTAAAAACTGGGCCTTAGAAAATATAAAAGGACTAGAAGATTGCATGTACAGTACTCAAGTAAAAGTGTACTTTTTTTATAATTAAACTATTTTTGATGTTTAGTTTAGGGAGAGAGGGAGAGAGAGAGAGAGAGAGAGAGAGAGAGACAGACAGACAGACAGACAGAGACAGAGATTGAGCAGCGGAGGGGCAGAGAGGGAGGGAGACACAGGATGGGGAACGGGCTCCAGGCTCTGAGCTGTCAGCATAGAGCCTGACACAGGGCTTGAATCCATGAACTGTGAGATCCTGAGCTGAATTTGGGGACTTAACCGACTGAGCCCTCTAGGCGCCCCAAAAGTGCACTTGCCAGTGCTATGGAGGAAGCTGCCTGTGAAGGTTGACGGTCACTAGGGATTCCGAATGTGTACATCTATCTTCCCGTGTTCTGCTTTCCACAGTGAGCTAGCAGATCTTTTAAGACTAGAGCCTCATTTGTGCTGACACACTTGAGTGGATACACAGATGCTTGGCTGTGTGTAGTCTGATCCAGTTCACCTAAAAATGGTAAAAGCTCAGAGTTAAGTCTATTGATACTTGCAAGGCTTTTAGTCTCAAATGTAGCTCCTACCAGTTGGGTTAGCCTGGGCGGGTGGTGGACCCTCTGAGCTCTAGCAAGAAAACAGAGCATGTCTTGCCATCCGTGGTAGGTTCCCATCTTTCTCGGGAGTGAGTGAGTGTGTATGTGTACGCGTACGTGTGTGCACGTGCCTTCAAGGACATGGTCTTTTTTTTGCCACTTCCTGTTGTTGGCTTTCCCCTCTGGGCTCTTGCTCCTCCTCGGTGCTGCTGTGCATCCTCTCCGCCACCTCGGAGGTGATCCCTGAACTACTTTATTGACCATCCCTCACCATCGGCGAGCAACAGGTTACCATTGAAGTTAGTAGTGCTGCGAGGGACTCCATGGTGGCAATACAATTTGCAAGGAGGCACGAGCAATGGCAACTTGCAGTGCGGTGTTTTAATTGCATGGAGAGGTCCGTAAAAACATAGCAAAGGAACTGCTGAGCTTTTTCTAAAATTTATTTTTTGGCCAAAAAAGGAACTCTGTGGAAGGTACACTCTTGTTCAGCGGTGACTTGGGATTGTTGGCCCAAGAATGTGCAGCCTGAGGTGACCAAGCTGTGCCTGACACGTGGCCCAGAGGAACAGGTGTCCTCAGTGGCTCCCTTTCCGGATCTTGCTGGGAGGACACGTGAACCAGAGGCAGCACCACACAGGCTGGTGGATTGAAGAACCCGTTCCATTATTGGTACCTTTTAGCCTTTGGTTCATCCTCTGTACATACCACGTAAGGGAAGTAAACTATCCGGATTTTCCCCATCCTCCCCTTTTTAAATTCTTAAAGTACACATACTAGAAATCCATCTTAATGGGGTGCTTGGGTAGCTTAGTTGGTTAAGCCTCCGACTTGAATTCAGATCATGACCTCACGGATTGTGAGGTCCAGCCCCTCATCAGGCTTTGTGCTGACAGCTTTCTCCCTTTCTTCCCCGCCCCCCCATAAACATTAAAAAAGTTAAATCAGATTCTTAAGATAATCCTTCCACTTCTCTGGTTTTCCAGTTTCTAAAAGGTGGGGGGGGGTGTCTCGAGGGTGTCCTGTTCTCACCAGTAACGTGGTGGTATAACGTGTCAAGCATATATATTTGTTTCTTGCCTGTAGTTGCACTTGACCTTTCTTGGTCCCATCCCCTCCAGGCTGCTCTGTCCCTAAGTCCTTTCAAGGAAGAATGCCACACAGTTGGGATTATTCCCTACATAGAATGCCTTGTATTTTGAGTAATGCTTGAGACTAAAAATGTGTTGTAACAGGGACATCTCCATTCTACCCAAAGAGTAAGCAGTGAATGTTCTAGATTAAATGACATTCTAGGTAGAACCTGTATTACTTGGTACCTGGAACGGAATTGAAAGTGCTGAATTGGTTAAGTAGAGGGATTGTGTAGGTAACTTCATCTGAAACAGAAGAAGCTGACTTGGGCGGGTTAATCTTGGAGTCCTTGGCTTGATTCTGTATATTGTTGGTGGCCTATACACAGGAGATACATGATGTGTTTTACTTTGTGGGGGGTGCATAATACTAGGTATCTGCAGCAAACACATCAAAGGAGTAGGAGAGCTGGAGATGGACCGGGAGGAGTCCTGGGTCATCACTGGGAGTTGTCAGGTGGAAATACAACTTGGAGATGGGGAGAACACTGCCGCCGCCTCAAAGGAAGTAGATCCTGGACGTGGTGGGGAGTACACACTCTGAAATCCAACCTCCTACACCCAAACCTTGTCCTCGTGTGCCTCGCTGCCCCGTCTCTACATTGGGGACACCTCACTGAGTCGTAACGACTCTACAGGCAGTCTAGGGTACCCTGGGGCCAGACTGACCTCGGGGATCAGAGCTGGCCTGCCAAGCCAGAGATGATGCCTCAATCCCAGTTTTGGTGTTGTCCTTGTCTGTCTTGGGCATCTTCACCTCCCTTGACTTCTGTTGTGGGATAAGCTGATGGTGCTTTGTGATCCTTTAAACTCCTCTGACCCATAACCCTAGGTCCATGGGTCTGGCTCTGTGCAGGCGAAGGGATTCGTTGTGATGACTGCCAGTGTCTGAAGATGAGGCAGTGCCATTTCTGTCAGCCTGTGACCCTCTGCATGCACAGCCCTGTGGAAATGGGGAGGGGCAGGGTGCCCTGGGAATGCTCACTGTGTTGGTTTGTAAGTACTTGGCCCTAACTGCCACCTTTAACAACCTAAAGAGCAGTGCGTGGAAAACTAGCTTTCTTAGGTCGAAATCTCCCTCTTCTTTCTACCATACCCATGTGGTTTCATTGGGAAAAGCAGAGTTTTCCAGAAGAGAAGCGATTCACTGTGACATTAAATGACACCCTCCAGATGGCTGTTAGTCCTTGTCTTAGGGCATGAAAACCATATCCTCTCCCTGATGAGTCTTTCTAGTCCTGTCTGGGACACTCGAACCTCCCCCTCCCCCTTTCAACCCCCCCCCCGCCCCCAGGCTAGACTTAGGAACACGAACACCAGTGTTGGTGGGTTTGGACTAGGTCTGTGTACTCAACCCGGGTAGAGAACCAAGCTCCTTCTACCCACTCTGGGAGTCTGGGGGGCCGCCCTGTGGCAGTGTACCTTAGGTTTGGACTGTTGGAGCTATACTTAGTTCCTAGGAAAACTCGCTGTTCATAAGCACACAAAAAATTGTGTGTACTCAGTTTCTTGCCATTCAGCGTTGCCCTGGGATACCTTGCTGGAGAACAGATGAACGTAGGCGGGGAAGGATTTCCTCACTCCTCCTAAACTCCGTCCACTTCTCTCCACACCAGATCTAAAAACATTTAGCTCACTGAAAATTCTGGTTTTTGGGGAAGGAACTACAATGACCTAGTTGATGTTCACGATCTTGTTTGAATCCACTCTGTATGTGAGGGTTAGTTTCCCTTTGGGAAAGAAGATGGTAATTTTTTTCCCCCTTAAATTTCCTTCAGTTATGGTTGAAGAGTGACTTGTGCATAGGCCATGTTCAATGAATGGGAGGACTGAATTAATAAACACCTTCCTTAAATCTTGTCTCTATTTCGTATCCTTTACTGTCACTGTAGATCTTGAAAACCTACAATCCGGTGAATCTACTTGCTATTTTTGCACACAATATGTATTCACTTGGTCACTGGGCACAAATTCTTCCCTCTGCTTATGTTGCCTCCCTTGCTCCGTCCAGTAGTGGATACGTGCTCTTAGTGACAGGCTAGCTCAAAAGCTCAGTCTTTGCAAATGCCTTCAGTAAGTGGTCTCCTCCACCTGTGGTCTGCACTGCTTTCCTCCACCATCGGCAGATGCTGGACTGACCTGCTTGCAACACACAGAAGCCCGGGCTCATCCTTAGATAACGAGTGTCCTCTTACATGTCGTGTGAATGGGGAGTGTAGAATGTGAGGGTGTCACCGTCTCTGGACACAACGCCCCTGGACCGACAGATGAAAGGAGTGGGTGCCATGTTGCTGGCCGCCTGGCATTGTGGGCATTTGTGGCCTCACATGTACCTGCGATGAAGCTTATTTCAAGATGACTCTGTGACAGTCCAACTCTCTGCTCTGATACCAGTCATTAAGAGATTAGGTTTCTTGAAATACCAGCATTTGTTGGCCCCCTGGCTGAATAAAGCTCTCCAGCTTAAGGAGGAAGGGATTTTTGAATAGATATTCAGCGGCGAAGAAATGCTGAGTCTTAAAAATGAACCTTCCTGGAGCAGGGCACCCCTCTGCCTACTGTGAACGGGCATCTGCCTTTCAAAAACTTAATTGCAGTCAAGGGCATTTAGATCTGTCTGTCGACAGGGGGAAGGTTGTGGGGGGAGGAGAGAAGGACTGACTTTTCTCCTCCTGGTTGGGAACCATCACACAGTATTGGGCTATTTCTTACCATGTATAAATCTGTTATTTGTAAGGAATTTCTCAAATTGCTTTGAGATGGAGTTTCTTGGATCAATGTTCCTTGGACCAACGGTTGCAATATTCCTCGTTAATCAAGCTGTGCTCTGGCCTGTTCAACACAGAGGTAGATTGCACGAAATGGGGGTTTGGGACCGAAGTCTCTACTACCAGGAGAGGGAACAAAAGGAGGCGGAGGCTCCAAAGTGGTAGTAACATCTAGGAGCAAACTCTATGAAAATAGCTACATGAAAAAGGGAAGGATGCGATTCCTTTGATCTCCCTGGTTGAGCTCTAGGGCTGTTAGCACCTTAAAATGATGAAGTTGGTTTTGTTTGGTAGATTAAAAAAAAAATACCAGGAAGGAGTTTTCTGGTGCCCTTGTTAAAAAGTATCTTCATATAGGACCTCTTTTGATGGACAAAAGGGAAAATTAGGGCAAAGCTTGCCGCCTCCCAATCTACTTGCCTGCTGAGCGAATTGGGTACCATTTCTTGTACGTAGATAGTATAGCATGTAATCAAATGGTTGGGCTTGTTCTGATAACCAGAGATGGTCAGATTGTCTGGTTCTGCAGCAACATTCTGGGACTTGCAGACAGCTGTAGAAGCCCATTACCGTTGGTGGTCAAATGTAACAAGAGCTGAAAGTGTAGCTCTTCAGTGTGAGCAGGAAAATAGGGGAACGACACTGGGCCCTTGAGTAGAAGTTACACGTACCCACATACGTGTGCCCTGCGTCCTTTGTTAGCACCTGTTTTCATGTTGGTACCGATACTTAATAGACAAGTGCATTTACAACTGATTTTTATCTGCTACCTTTTCCTTGACCTTCACGTGGGAGACTGCTCTTCTAGGCACAACATGATTTTTTTCCCCCTCTTTCTTTACCTTTTCTTGATCCATTTGTGCTGCTTATCCCTCCTTCTTTCCCCAGAGATGGAACTAAAATCTTGTGTATTTCACCATTTTTAACACATCATGTGAACCTATAGGACGTCATTGAAATATTGTAAAGAATTGTGTGTATTTCAGGGAGGGCTTCCTTCGTTGCATTGAGGAATTGAGAATATACCTTTTCTTCACGTTCTGGTGATAGAGCTCATGGCCACAAATGGACAATGAAGTCCAGGCCACTGATCAGAGTCCTTAACCTAAAAAGAGCTGTTGATGGAGCCTGGACAAAGTTGGAGGCCAAAGTAGAAAAGTAGGCACTGGTCACCTCTCACATTACCTTCTTTATGAATTGTTGGTAAGGTCAGGGAATGATTTTCATCAGCGTCTTGACTTGTTTGGCCAATTAAGCAGACATGTCTCTGCAAGGTAAGCCTATTAAGTAAAAAGGGCTGGATCCTTGTTGGGTGTAATTGCAATTAAGAGCAGCCCACCATCCCATTGTAATTTACCAGAATAAGTATCCCGAACAGAACAAAATTAGGATTAAGGAAAGTAAAACCTGTAACTCTTAGTAGAAGCCAGATGATGTTACATCAACATCAGTATGTGAATTTCATCGGATTCCCCCAGCCCCCCACCTCCTGTGAGATCCGAGTCTTACTTGAAGTAACCTTGGCAAAAAAAACTTAGCTACTCAGACCTATAAAGGGTATTTCGAGCTGGAATATAAAAAGCACATGTAATAATTAATATAAAAGCAGCTGAAAGCGCCTGAGGTCAGTAGTTGCTACATCTATGTTACATGTAAACAAAGTATTAGCCAAAATTACTTCAGAGGGCCCTAATTACATCTGTTGTAATTTGATTTTAGTCTGATTTAATGATACTTTTTATATGAATTTGCTTCACGGGAACTCTGATTGCAATTTCCTTTCCCTGACAAAAGCGTGTTCAGGATGGAATAATATTAAGCTTTATTTACTTATTTTTTGAAGCCATGGAGTGTGGCAACCCTGGATATACCAAAGGCAGGGCATCGTATTAGTGCATAGAGTCCTTGGCTGAATATAAAGCTAACAGAGAGCCAGTACTTGGAGCTTAATTTCAACCTGTTGACAGTTAACGTAAGATTTCCTACAATGAATTGCACTAATCTTCGAGGTCCATTTGGGTTTGGACAAATGGATGTGCTAGTGTAACTTGGACTCTTGTCAAGATAATATTCCCTTCGCTGTGGCTAGTTTATTTCTTGTTTCCTTCCGGTCCTCTCCCTGACTCGAACGGTCAACGGGCAACCATTGCTTGGCTCTTCGAAGAGACTTGACTTTCCTATAGCTTCACGCACATGAAGTCTTGGAATATGGACGTTACAGGCTTTGACTCATGAGGCTCATTCTAATGAGTTACGTATCATGGAAACAAGTTAGCATGAAAGCAGTCCTGTAGGGTTAGAGCAGACCTAGAGCATTCCTGTTTCAAAGAAGGTAAAACGATTAAAATAAAATTTTGAGAAGGCTGAGCTAGCAAATCCTTGTTACTGGTCTATTCTTCAACTGAAGCTTTAATTGAGGTAATGGTAGGTTTGCGTGCAGTTGTAAGAACTAACAGAGCCTTTGTTGTTTCCCTGTAGTGGTAACCTTTTGTGAAAATCGAGTACAGTGTCCTGACCAGGATAGTGACTTTGGTGTAGTCTACCCATCTTACATCTCCAGCTTCTCCTGCACTAGTGTGTGTGCGTACGTTCACGCTATGCATTCCTCGGCATGTGTGGGTTTGCGTATCTACCGCCACGGTGAAGATGCTGAACGCTGGTCAAAATACGAGACTCCTTTTGCTGCTCTTTGAGAACTACCCCCGCTTTCCTCCTGCAGCACCCCCCTTCTGTCTCTAGCTCCTGGAAACCACTAACTGGTTCTCCCATTTCTTTTCTTTTTTTAAATAAAGCCCACTCTCCTCCTCATCCCCCCACGTGGGACTAGGACTTGGGAATCCAAGTTCAAGAATCGCATGTTCTGACTGAGTCAGCTAGGTGCCCTGGTTGGTTGGTTCTCTATTCCTTAAAGCGCCCCCCCCACATATATACCATAGGGTTCCATGTATGTATACCCCCTAATTCCTGGGAGATTCAGAGTTGTGTGTATCCCTAGTTGGTTTCCGTTGATGGAATGATACTTCCTGGTGGGCGTATGGCTCTGTGCTATCTTTGAACCATTCACCTGTTGAAGGACTTCTGGCCTGTTGGCAATTTTGGGGCTACTGGGAATGGAGCTGCTCTGCCCATCGGTGCACAGGTTTAATGCACGTGTAAATGGTCATCTCTTTGGGATAAATGCCCCCTGAGGGAAATTGCAGGGTTGTAAGGTAACCTCATGTTTAGTTTTAAAACAAACTGCCAAGCGGCGTCTGGAGGGCCCAGGTGGTTGAACATCGACTTTGGCTCAGGTCATGATTTCCTTGTTTGAGGGTTTGGGCCTTGCGTCAGGCTCTGTGCTGACAGCCCAGAACCCGGACTCTGCTTCAGATGCTGCGTCTCCCTCTTTCTCTCTGCCCCTCCCCCAACTCGTGTGTGTGTGTGCTCTCTCTCACTTTCAAAAATATTAAATTCTTCTTCAAGGAACTGCCAAGCTGTTTTCCAGAGGAGTTGTACTGATCTTGTGTTCCTACCAGAGATGGACGTGTGACCTAGTTTCTCTGCATCCTCAATAGCATTTGGTGTCCTCACTCTTCCAGTTTCAGTTACAGGTGTGAAGTGATTGCGTTTTAGATTTAACTAGAATGCCTGACAACGATGTTGAACATCTTGTACTTACTTGCCGTCCATGTATTCTCTCCGCTGAAATGTCTGCTCATGCCTTTACCCATTTTCTAAGTGGTTAAAAAAGTCTGTGCTTAAAAGAGCAAATGAGGGGCATCTGGGTAGCTCATCAGTTAAGAGTTCTACTCCTGATGGTGGCTCAGGTCGAGTTCTCACGGTGGTGAGTTTGAGTCCTGGATTGGCTCCATGTTGAGTGTGGACTCTGCTTGGGATTCTCCCCCTCTCCCTTCTCCCCCTCTGCTCCTCTCTGCTCTCAAAAGAAAGAAATTTAAAAATGTAAACAAAACACAACCCAACTAGCTTTCAAGAACGTTAAAAGATATCCCAAGAAATACCTTCCTTGGCTTGAGAAATGCTGTTAATAGCTAGTTACGTAGATAGATACACTGAATCACCTAATGAATGTAAGGCGATATTTTGCATCTGAACAGTGAGGAAAATGATTTTAATCTGTGGTTCTGTGTCAGTAGCTTGGGCTTCTGATCCCTCCAGTTTCCCCAGGTTCTGTGTTCTTCTTCTGCCCCAGACCTGTTCCCTCTTTTCCTCCTGACACGCCTGGGTGACAGATCTGCCCCCTTGACTAGTTGAATTCTGAAGCCTGTCAGTGGATGCCTTCAATGGGTCTTGTGGCCCAGATTGGGTATTTCTGCAGAACCTAGGCATTTGATATCCTCTGTCTTGGCGCAGTTCTGTAGTGATGGCTTCTGTCACTCTAAGAGGAAGACCATGTGACTGTTATCTTGATGGAAAGGATAAGAAGCAACCTAAAGACCGAGCAGAAAAGCCTCTGAGTTGACTTGGTAATGAATTTACTGTAGAGTGACGTATAGGGGTCATCAGAACATTGCCTTAGATGTTGCTTTTCTGACCAAGTAATAATGAAAACAACCCAAGGCTTCCAGGCAAGAGGACTTGAATTTGTGACCTTGTTCTGACCTTACTAATTGAGTGACCTTGGGCAGATGACTCCTCCTGTGAGCCTTCACTTAATTGTGAAAATGGGTAATCATTCCACAGTGAGTTATAAGGATCAAATAGGATAATGTAATGCATTTGTAATTGATAAAGTGCTACACAAATGTAAGCTGCTGTTGTGTTTATAATAATTATACTCCTTCTCCCTGTGACTCAAGCAAACAGACAAAACCTGGAAGACCATCATTTTCACAGAATGAGGTCAAATGATGACTAAGGTGGGGGCAAAAATCCTATGCATTTTGTTAGATTTGATTTTAATTTTGTTTGGTAGGGAAAACCAAAACAACCCAAAACACAAACAGCTGCTGAAAGAATCCATCAACCAGTAATACTTGGGTTTCACGTAGGCTGAGATATGGCCGCTCAGCAAAGCCACTAAGAGTGAAAATGTAGTTGATGTAGTAGGAGTCCAGTCTTCCCATTTAAGCTCTAGTTCTAGACTTGGGTTATGCATGACCTTGCCAGTCATAGCCTTACCTGGGACCTTAGTCCCTCCCACTCGTAGCTTTTATCATCAGCTAGGTTACCTTTGTGGTCAAGAGGCCAGGCACGCCCAGGTTTGTAAAAGGAGTGTTAATAATTATGTGACCTTGGATGCAAGATCAGTTTTCTTTTTACCCGTAATGTAGATTCAAATGAAACTGTTAATTTGGTGCCTGGCGCCATCAATTATCTGGACATTGCTGTTGAATAGTAACTCCGAATAATTTTAGCGAGAGTAGACACAGGGTTGTTGGCATCCTTGTCTTTAAATTCAGAAGTTCAGGGAAAAGGTTGATGAGGTCCTGCTTACACCAAAATCCTATTGTTCTAAAATAGGAACCTGGTGGTTACCAACTAAGAATCTGAGGAACCCAAGCCAGTTTGCATGCATGTCCTTACTTGTCCCAGATCTTTGGGAAATTTACTTTTGTGACTTAATGTAATTAGAAAATCTCAAGGCTGCTGTGAGGACCGGATGAGAGAAATGTCCATGAACATACTTCGGAAACTGTATTACGCCATGCAAACGTTGTCAGTTGTACAGGTGATGGTGGATGAAGCAGAAATAATAGAAAGTGGTAGGAGAAGAATCTATGTTCATCAAGCCTGAAGACTTGTCTCCTATTTCTAGTTACGTGGTAGTGTTGGAAGATTTCATTGTAGACCCTCCCTACACCACCTAGCCTTTTTTGGAACGCACCGCGGTGAATTGAATCACTCTCTGTATTTTAACAATGGAGTTGTCGATGGTAACATTTATAAAATTGTCTTTTAAATCTGGGATAAATCTGGGAGGGCTGATGCAATGGCTTCAGGAGAGCCGGAGATCATCTTAATGGGAACCCAGGCGGTGATTAGATGCGGGGCCAGGAAGAGGGTCAAATGGATTATGGAAAACCGAGGGAGGAAGTGCATTGAGTCATGATGCTTTTAGTTACTGTATATTTTTACAATTCATTCTGTGGGTGGCATATTGTTTAATTCATTACAGCTTTTAAGGACCAATTTCAGATTAAAAGCACGGATGATTAGAGCTTTAACCAGACTCTAATCCCAGCTACTCGAAAGTGGGGACTTTTTTTTTTTTTTTTTTTTAAAAAGTCCTTTAATCTGAAATAGATTGTGGCTTTCCTGTAGTGTGGGACTCTCGGAGTTCCCTTTCAAATAGAAGGATTTATTTCACTCTTTGCAAACTTCTAAGGCAGTTGCTTACTGGCTCTTAATACAGGATATTGGTATCTTTTAAAAAACATGTTTTAAATGAGAATTACATGAGGAATGTTTGAAGCTTGTTTGTCCTTTATTAGAGGGGAAAAAAAAAAAAACCCTGTACCTGATAATAATTGCAGTAAGTAATAAGATTTTACACAACTTATTTCTGTTGCCTGCTTCTGATGGTCTGTTAGTATATTCAGTGCTTTGCCTAAAAAAGAACGCAAAAGGAATTAAACAGTGGCTTTCCTTGTGTGTTCGTGCGCGTGGATGAGGCTGATGGTGCCCTCCTTGGGTAAGCCGGATGTGAGGACGGTGGTGGTTGGCTCCTGTGAGTAGGAGCAGATGAAGGGTCTGCCCCTCTTTATCTGCTTGGCTGCCTTGTGCGTTTCTTTCCTTGTTTAGTAATTCCTAGGAGTTCGTTCATTCACGTGCATCTAAGCAGCCTCTAGCATTTCTTACAGACGAATGATTATTTGGTGACTCGGGAGCATGGAGTTAATATTCTTAGGGTTGGATTTAGTCCACGATTGATGTAACGGCTTCAGAGCAGCTTTCTCTGCCCACCCCAACATTTAGAAGAGCAGGATTGTCCCTTCCCCACCCCCAACACTTGGTCACTGGGTATCGCCCTCCATTTCGTTTTCCTTCATCGCGTTTAACCGTACCTACCACTACATTAAATATTTGCTGACTGGTTGGTTGTTGGTCTCGAGTAGACTGTGAGCACGATCTGGCCCGGACTTGGACCCTTTCTGTTGGGACTGGGGCTGTGCAGGGGGTATACACAAGTATTGGTCGAATTAGTGAATGGGATCCTGTGAAACCAACCAATGAGATAAAGTCTACTGTTTAAACTCTTTCAGGGTCCAAGCTTCATATCTGGAATCCTGCTTTCTTTCTGGATTCTAACCCTTCTTGCCCTGGAGGGAAGTTTCCCGAAGGACATTATTCCGGGAGGAAGAATGGCCAATGAATGTCGGTGTCAGGCTATCAAGTAAATATTGGAACAGTTTTATGATTGGAAATGTTTATTTTGTTCAAATGTGCGTTTGGTCTGACCTTGAAGTTAGACTGCCTTGTGAAGTTGCATAAATGTTAATGAGCGTTCCTAATGTAGACTAGAGGCGGGAGGCACTTGGGATACAAATACTGAAGCCATAGGTTAGAAAATAGCCAGAGCCTTGAAACTATTCTGGGTGGGGAGCTTATTTTATTGACGGGAGTTGGAAATTCAGTCTCAGGGTCTATGTTCATTCCTGCATTTTGAACAGCACTACTAAAATACCTGTTCAATAAATGTTGAATTGAATATTAATCTCTTTAAAAATCCCTTTTCTGGGGCGCCTGGGTGGCTCAGTCGGTTAAGCGGCCGGCTTCGGCTCAGGTCATGATCTCATGGTTTGTGGGTTCGAGCCCTGCGTTGGGCTCTGTGCTGACAGCTAGCTCAGAGCCTGGAGCCTGCTTTGCATTCTGTGTCTCCCTCTCTCTCTCTGACCCTCCCCTGCTCACACTCTGTCTCTCAAAAATAAATAAAAAAACATTTAAAAAAATCCCTTTTCTGTCCCTTATTATTTTTATGCTCCCATTCCTCCTGCCTTGTTGATCTTTTGTTAGTCTAATTTTTAGTTTTTTTTTTTTTTCACCCATTAGTGATCCCACATCAGTGTGTGCACGGAGAGAGTGATGTCTACTCCTCAGTGCCTCACTAGTACATTTTTTTCCTACCTCAAATTTGTATAAGCCTCACCTGGAAAAACTAATACCATCTTTACTTTTAATTTTTTTAAAACATTTACTTATTATTGAGAGAGCATGAGCAGAGGAGGGGCAGAGAGAGGGAGACCCAGAATCTGAAGCAGGCTCCAGGCTCTGAGCTGTCAGCACAGAGCCCCACACGGGGCTCTCGAACTCACAAACGGTGAGATCATGACCTGAGCTGAAGTCAGATGCCTAACGGACTGAGCCACCCAGACCCCGCAACTAATAGGGCCGTTAAAATCTGAGAGGGTAGAGCCAGACCTCGTGCTGCAAGAGTAGCTTACAAAGAACGAAAAGACAACAGGGTCCGTTTGGATGGCGATGGGGAACGTCTCAAAGGAAAGTAATCGAAGATGAGGGCCGCCTCTCCCGGCAAGCTGAGAGGGTAAACCCCAATAAATCTTGAAAGAAGGCAGCGAGGCCCAAGCCAGGGGCCCTATTTAAGGAAAGCCCTTGACCACCATTAGTGTTATCAGAGCTTTCATGCCAGACTTCTGTCTGTGTGTGGTGTGTTTGGTGAATTCTTAACTGGACAGGCTTGCCAATGGGAGACCATACACAGCTGAAGGCCACTTCAGAATTCCAGATGCCTGACTCCACTCCGTCATTAACTTGGCTGTTTGTCTTCACTGCCCCCGTCTTGCTAGGTTTTCCTGAGGGGTGGTCCTGGGACCTCCAGCATCCAGCCACTTGGGGCGCGCGATGAGGGTCTAATTCCTGGCTTCCACGCGGAGTCCTGCTCCGTCAGAAACCGCTGGGCGAGCTTTGGGAGACGTTAAAGCCCCTCGCAACTCGTTCACAGGCGCGTTCAAGTTTGGGTTGAATAGTATCACTTGTGTTAAGGTGACAGGTGTCGGTTTTACTTTTTTCTGGTTGTTTTTGGACCATATTAGGTGCACAGAGGAGTGAACTGCTAAGAAGGATGAGCTGTTTTTCTCTTCTGGGTCTAGTATTTTAAAGGTTGGAGGAGGAGGAGCCCAGAACCCAGACACCCATGTCTTGAGTGGACTTGCGCTTCGGTGGGATGTTCTAGATCTACGAACTCTTATCATGCTGATGTATATTTGCATGGAAAACCTCTGCAAATGAATCCCATGAGCTCTGCACGGTCCTACCCATGCGCATGTGTCCATGCTCATTGAGGATGTCTTCTGGGTGACCAGGCCAGGTGCAGCCAGTATTCGGGATGGGTTGGGACTAAATTCTGGTTCTGGATGGCAGTGAGGGCTTCTTAAAGTTTTGTTTTGGGAGCGAATCCTAGGCAGGTTCCCCCGCTGTTAGCACGCAGAGCCTGCACAGGGCTCGAACTCCTGAACCTTGAGATCATGACCTGAGCCAAAATCAAGGGTCTGCCGTTCAGGTGCCCCATTAAATGTGATTGTGACAGAATGTTCCCTTATAACCCAGTGCTGGGTGGGTCTCGGGAGAGGGTTCTGAGTAAAACTGCTGCTGGAGGTTCTGCAATGGACTGTGTGGTCACATCCTTTGTGACATTTGTTCATTGAAGCCCCTGTGTGAGGGTCTCTGTTTCCTAAGGTGTGAACCGCAGCCCATCTAATACAAGAACAAATTCTGAGACTTGAAGCCGAACACACTTCCCAACATACCTGTAAGGAATTCTAGATGTGTTAGAAAACCTGAGTCGTCGTCCATGGGCACGTGGGATGCAAGGTCAAGAGCTGTTTCCTGGGTTTAAGTCAGAAGGACGTTTTTGTGCCCAGTCTCTGCGACCTCACTGTTCATGAAGAGTGTGTGTGGGAACTCTGCAGGTCGGGCTCCCTGCGGGAAGCATGGAGAGAGTGATCAAGGTGGTGAGTTCTGTGTTCTTGCCCTTGACCTCGCTGGCTCGGGCCAAGTTAGAAGTGGAATCAAGGCACAGAGAACTGGTTTTGGTACAGACAGCTAGATCATGAAAATTCCTTGAAATACTAAACTACTACATCAGTGGTGGTGTTATTACTTTTTTTTTTTTAATGTTGGTCGATTTTTGAGAGGGAGTGCGGGAGGGGCAGAGAGAGAGAGAGAGAGGGAGGGAGACCCAGAATCTGAAGCAGGCTCAAGGCTCTGAGCTGTCAGCACAGAGCCTGACGTGGGGCTCGAATTCATGAACCTGAGCCAAAGTCGATGCTTAACCAACGGAGCCACCCAGGTTCCCTGAAGTGGTGTTTTCACAGGACTTGAGGAGCCCTAGGGTAGAGATGAGGGATGCTTTTCTCCCCGATGGGAGCACACCCAGCAACGTCAAGCCAGGGGTCAAAATGAAGACCGTGGTTGTGCAGCTGGGGCAGAGAGGGGGATGGTGAGTGGGCTTGCCTACGGGACAGCCGGCTGCTGCGTTCATTTCATGTCTCAACTTCTCCAAGACCTAGCTCTAGGGGAGTCCCAACTTGAGGACCGAAGTGTAGATCTTGTTGAACCGATCTTGACTTAACTTCCTGCAGATGTCCTTGGAACATATCCTTGGTGAGTTTCGGCTCAAAGTTTAGATGGGCTCGGGGCGCCTGGGTGGCTCACTGGTTGGGCGGCTGACATTGTCTCAGGTCATGATCCTGCAGTTCGTGGGTTTGAGCCCCATGGCGGGCTCTCTGCTGTCAGTGAAGAGCCTGCGTTGGATCCTCTGTCCACCTCTCCTCTCTGCCCCTCCCCTGCTCGTGCTTTTCCTCTCTCAAAAATAAGCAAACATTAAAAAACAAAACTAGATGGTCTCTTCCCATTTTTCAGGCCTGTGGGAAAGTTAAATCAGACGATCTCTCCCTCTGGTTTCTGGTACAATAAGTGAAAACATGAGGCTCCTCCTCCAAACCCCATGGAAAAATAGAAGTGTTATGGAGGGAAGGGAATTACTACGAGATGGTAAAGCAGATGGTAAGCCCATGGCCTTCATATCTTTTCCTTCGACTGGGTTTTACTGGATGCAACACTGAAGAGTTTGTTGTTTTAATAGTACCGGGCAGGGCCCCTGGGTGGCTCAGTCTATTGGGCGTCTGACTCTTGATTTCAGCTCAGGTCCTGATTTCATAGTTCGTGAGGTTGAGCCCCACATGGAGCTCTGCACTGGCAGCGTGGAGACTGCTTGGGATTCTTACTCTCCCTCACTCTGTGCCCTTCTCCAACTTGGGCGCTTGCATGACTGCTCTGTCTCAAGATAAACTAAAACAAAACAAAACAAAACAAAAAAACAACCAAAAAACCCCACCCCACTGTATATGCAATTGAAAGGGCAAGTCATCCTGTCCTTTGTTCTTTACAGTGTTTTCTTCCCTCCCTCCCATAACATTGAGTGGGTTTCAAAAGAAAATATTTTTTAATGTTTATTTTTGAAAGTGAGAACAAGTGGGAGGGAAGGAGAGAGAGAGCATGAGTTGGAGGAGGGGCAGAGAGAGGGAGACACAATCTGAAGAAAGCGCCCGTCTAAGTTGTCCGCACAGAGCCTGATGGAGGGCTCAAGCCCACAAACGGTGAGACCATGACCTGAGTCACTCAGGTGCCCCTGGATTTTTTTTTTTTTTAAAGGATTTGATTTAAGTAATCTTTACACCCATCCTGGAGCTGGAGCCTCCATCCTGGAGATAGAAAGTCACGTGCTCTACCAACTGAGCCAGCCAGGTGCCCATGGTACCAATGAGTGGCTTAATCTATGAATATTCTTGACCTCAGAGTCTGGAAGCAGATGATGAGGCAGAGAACAGGGTCACGAAGAGACAGAACCTTTGTCCTTTGTGCCTGCGGTAAAATACGAGTGAGCAGAGTTCAGGTGTGGGGCGGAGTCTCATCATTTCCTATAGACCAAGAAGCCACCCCTAATCTCAGATCTCTAAACAGAGCAGACTTCCGGTTTGGTTTTCTCCTCCCCTTCCGGGTGTGCAGTGTGTGTCCTAAATACAGGTCGGGTGAAGAACCGGGTTGTAGAGGTTTCCTGGGACTCTTCCTGCCTGAGGATCTGCCTGGGTGCTGGCTGCTGGGGAGGCGAGCCCTGCTCTATGGGGTGGGGGTAAAAAATCAGTTCCACATTGATAAGTGTGGAGGCCCCGGTAAATACAGAACCCTCAGTAGGAGAAAAACATGCTTCAGCTTTAGAGGTTTTGACTTTTGCTTTTATTGCTTGGCTTTTTGAGAGGCACAGCTTGACTTAAGATTAGCCAAAGTAGCATCTTAATTGAGCGAGTTACAACTATTCGGACAACCAAATAGAATTAACTTTGATGTTCTTTGAATTCCTTCTCCACTCTTTGCTTTGCCTGTGCTTTGATCCTTAATGATATGTGCACAATGAATTATGCTGGGAGAAACGAGGCCTGGGTTCGTATTAAATACCACCAGACCATTTTTTGCATGGAGTGCCAGGCGTTTTTACCATCCTGGTGAGATGGATGGGTGAGGAACGTGCTGTACTGTGGGAAGCATCTTCTCAGTTGGAATGACCGCTAGTAATATCACAACTTCAGGGTCAGAGTCAACTCCGCACCATGGCCTGACAAAAATCTGTGAGGTTGGGAAACGGAGCTAGCCATAGAGACAGACTCAAAAGAGAACAGTTACGTGCAAGTGGATTTGCTTCCATATTGAAGCAAGCTTACTACCTCCTTATCTGTGTATAGTTTGTCGGTGCTACTCCTGACTTGGGGATGAGTTCACTATGTGTTCATTTCCTTTTACCTTCCTTTTATTCCTGTTGCTGTAAATTTGAAGTCCACAGTACAAAAACTGTAACCTATTACTAGGCGATCAGAAGATCTGTAGTGGGCTGCTGGGTCACTCTGGGTCTTGTTGGGAAAGTTCCGTAACTTTGCTGCACCTCCGTTTCCTCATCTGTAACAAGGGTATGTCTACTTGATGCTGCAGGATCGCACGAGATAGATATCTGCAGAAATGTCTTGGAAACTTTACAATTCTTGAAAGAGGGTTCTTTAGTGATGTGAAGAGAAAGGCAGCCGAGGCGAAGCAGAAGAGCTGATGCGCCTTTTCAGGGGCTAATCCCTTACGTCTCAGATACGTGCTTGGTAAGATCTCCTCTAGGTGTCTGCCCCTCGCGTTGGGCTCTCTTGACCCATCTCATCACTGGGTCCTATGCCGTGACAGACACCATATTTTAGGAGTACACTGACCACCTGTGACCACTGCTGGTTCAGATAAGCCGTGGTCAGTTGAGATGCAAAAACAACTTTTTCTTTAGTGTTTCTCCCCTTTGCTCTTTATCCCTTCCTCCTCATTTTCTTGAGGGGAATATTACATACTAAAATTTGGGGCTATCAGCCCAGATTTGGGGGTCGAATTATGGAAACAGGAATTGGGACCCATTTTATCCAGGATTTATTTTGGGTTTTACTTTCCCAAGTAAGTGGGTTTGTAAACATGTGTCTCATTACTTTACCTTTGAGGCTTAGAATGTCAAATATTACTGTTGGTATGTATATTAAATTCCGGTATCCTGCACTGTGTGTGTGTGTGTGTGTGTGTACGTGGAATCTGTTTAAATCCCCTCACTAGGTGTTAGGGTTGGAAGGTTAGTTAGGAAGGTGATTCGAAGCCATTGGGTCCTGATTGCCGGACCCCTTCATTACATTCCTGTCAACTTGTTTTTCTTGTAACAATTCCCCCTCACCAATCCGACCCAATCCTTGGAGTAAGTGTGTGCTCAATATTAGTGTGCTGACATTTAGAAATGGTCCTCCCCCTTGTAGCCTTAGATGTATTTTGTTGTTTTGTTCTCGGTGGCATCACATTTGTTCTTGTCTTTTTCTCTGAGAGACAAGACGTAGGAAAGAAGAGACAAGATCACAGCATTGAGATTGAACGTATTTCTCAATCTTCACATCCTTAACAGGTTTCTTTGATGCATTTGAGTTTGCTGTAAAATGTTCGGGGAGGAAGGAAGGCAGCCACTGATAATCAAAGGGGAAGAAAGATCAGGGTAGGACTCGGTGACATTTGAGGCTGAGTTCTGGAGCTATCGCAAGAGTATGCTGCCTGTGATGGTTTGGCCTGGCTACATGTCAGGGCCATTAACTTCAGAGTAACAGAGCCTTTAAGAGAATGTACTTTTTTAGAAAACTCCTCATTAACTTAATTTATGGAGGGGGAGAGGAGTTAGGGAGGGAGGTGCTGGAAGCCTGGACTTTGAAGAGAGCCTGGAGATTAGGATGGGGGGAGGGGCGGGGAACAAAAGCTGTGAATGCCGGATTGTGTGAAAAATCTTAAAAATCGCCAACTGTGCCTCTGATCGACTTGGGATGGAACTTCCTCCTTGGCGATGGCCTTGGGGGCTCTGTCCCGACCGTGGATCTCAGCTGGGAAATCTTCAACCCTAATTACGTCTTGGTTTGTTTTGATTCTCCTCCAGCCTTGCGGTTGAATAGCCTTGTGTGTCTAGTCTCTTGCTAACAGCTTTTCCCACAGTTGGGAAGACGTGCCTCTGTGGCGTCAGTCGTTACCTGGAAGGCTCTGGCCACCGTCTCAAAGTGGGTGACATGTGGACGCGCCTCTCCCTGCAGCCCCCCACGTGGCTCTTACCAGATGTGGGAAATGGAAGGAAGAAAGCCGTCATGGCTCACAGAAGACTGGGCAAAGACCGTGGCGCGTGGAGTGCGCCAGGATCAGTCACTCCCCTCTAAGTGCCTGTGGCCGTGGTTTCCTGTGCCAGGAGAGAAGAGGTGGTGTAGGGTAGACGGAGAGAGAACTTAGCCATTAAATCAGTCACAAACACTTGGTGAGCCTACCTGTTCGCCATGTGCCAAGATCCAAAGGAAGGATGTCCTCATGGCCCCCCACTGCAGGGTGGTGATGCTCTTGCCAGGGCACTGTGTTCACGTGGGGGGAGGGGGCAGGAGCCCAGGGTACGGCCTGGGAGGTCAAAGGAAACCGTGCTCAGTTGAGATCACACACTTGAAATCTTTTGGGGATGAAAGTAGGGTGTTCATGTGGAAGGCATCTCCCAGGAAATGGTATGAGGGTGTGAAGGGATAGGTCCTAGGTCCGCAAGAAGTTCACTATCGCTGTTAAAACCGTGTGTTTGTTCATGTAGCACACGTTTGTTGGGGACCTACGTGAGGCCGAGTGCTGCGCCAAGTCCCAGGAGTAAAAGCGGTGAATGAACCAGATAATCGGTAGTTTTCTGACTGGATGTAGATGTGTTTTGTTTTTTCCCCCCACATTTCCACTAAGGAACACGAAAGTTCCCATGTCCCCTTCTCTTTTACATAAAATTATAATACAAAGCAGCAGAAGTAAGTCAACACTCTAACAGTGAGATCCTGGGGCCAGAAACCTAAGAAAGGCCCACAAAGGACAGATGAGTAGCTACCGCCACCCTCATCTGAGGCTTATCTTAAAAACAGGATCCCCTGAGGCAGGAAACTGCTGAGGACAGCAGACTTGACCCTCTTAGAGACTGCTCCTAGAGACCGCTTTCCTGACCTTGGCCTCTGACCCAGTCATAACCGTGGCCACAGCTTCGCTCTCTCCTGCAGGTATTTGCAGCCTGTGCCAGAGCTCTGTTTTCTGACTGGAGTTGGGAGGCGGTCTCAAGGTGTTTGACACCAGGGTCGGATGGGTGGTGGTCTATTTTCGAGGAAGGAGGAGGGCCCGGTTGGGAGGAGGAGCGAGAGTGGGCATGGTGTGCAAAGTAGATGATGAAGCAGTGTGGCCAGGCCCTCCTGATGTATCGATTGGGGATGTTAAGTGATGGCTGGATTCACAGCTTTGGGGTTCAGAACACAGGCCTGGGTGGGAGATGCACATCTGAGGTAAAGGTACCTAGATAGTTGATGAAACCATGGGTGGGGCTGACTGGACCAGGCTTCCTGGAGCACATCACCTGGCCGGGCGAAGGGGTTGAACAGGCAGAGGAAGCTGAGCATGGCCACCATGGTGAGGAAATGGGCCTGGTACACAACATGAATGGAAGGGAAAATGAGCCCACCTGTAGCCAGAAGTCGGAGGGCCAGAAGTCTACAGGACGTAGAGACCCGAAAGTCGTGGTCTTGGTGGTTCACGTGGAGAGATTGGATGGGATGCCGGATGGAGGGCTGGCACCTCTGGGGGTATCGGAAATTCGTGGGACGCTTTGTGTGTGATCATCTTAATGACCTGGGGGCCCCGCAGGCACCTAGTGAGCTGAACCCAGGATGCCTGTATCGTGTAATGCACAGCATAGTCTGTACCTGAAGACGTGTCCTGTGTTTCACATGACGCTCAAATGTCTCAACAGATCATTCGCTAAGGTTAAAAGTAGAGCTGCTGACTGGTATCAGAGCTGGAACGGAACGTGGCCTCTCACGGGCACAGAGCGTGTGTGGTTAGGTTTTACTACACACCCTGGATAGTCTGGGAATAAAGCTAATTGTAAACTGGGAAGATGGTACATGGGTTTCTGTAGGCTTGTCCCGCAAGTTCACAGTAAAGGACAGCCGTGTCCTCGGTGCAGAACCCACTTGTGGGACTGGCCGCCACGAAAACACAGCTGATCTGTGTCTCTAGCTGTTGTTTTCATGACGATTGTATGTCTGGAGGCATCCTCACACCCTCCTGGATAGTTCTGGATAAATGCTTCAATAAGCTACATTCTTAAACTACACATTTTGGGGCATCTGGGTGGCTCAGTCCCTGAGTCTCGATTTCAGCTCAGGTCATGATCCCAGAGTCATGGCATTGAACCTCACACCGGACTCTGCTGAACATGGAGCCTGCCTAACTCACCCGCCCCCGCTTACAGGGTCTAGCCTCAAATTAAAAAGTGTACCCCCCCCCCCCGCCGCCGCCGCCGCCGTTACATATTATACCGAGGACGCGAGTAGCTTTGGGAAATGAGCATGCAGGTAGGTTATGCTAATGACTTCTATTTCACAGCTGAGAAGTCGATTAGGCAGAGGGAGACTCAGACTTCTCAAGCCTGCCAACCCCTGGCTGTCCTTCAAGCACTTTTGTATACTGTTAAGGGAAGTTCTGTGTCATGTGGCCTTTTTTTTTTTTTCCTTTTTCTCTTAAAGCCTCACCCTCAAACCAGGTAACCAGGATTACCTGGAGGGCATATGAAACGCAGGTTCCTGGGGCCTGCTCTGTCCCTACCATGTTCCTCGTGGGAGACTCTGGAACCCCTAGTGAGTCTTCTGTCCCCAACATAGACCTGATTCTCATCCCACTAATGTTTGAGAGCTCACTTACGTTGACAAGGGGGAATCCTTCAAGAATTTAGAGAAATTGGGGTGCCTGGGTGGCTCAGCCGGTTGAGCGTCTGACTTCAGGTCATGATCTCATGGTTTGTGGGTTCAAGCCCTGCGTCAGGGTCTGTGCTGAAGGCTCGGCGCCTGGAGCCTGCTTTGCATTCTCTCTCTCCCCCCCCCTCTCCCCCCCTCTCC